>JAHZNJ010001816.1:0-12056 GCA_027744475.1 Lepidocyrtus cf. sotoi NNG-2020 | reverse complement strand
ACTGTTTCGAGAGGATGTGCCATAATGTTGATGCTGTACTGATAATTTATTTCTATTTCATTGATTATAATTTCTCGCACTTTAAAGTTAGTTCATCGTAATTGCTTTTACTTTAAAAATCATTAACATAAAATTGTATGCATATAAACCTACAAAAGTATAAGTTTTGTATCATTTGTGTTGTTTCATGTAAACATTAGTTTTAAGTGTCTATTTAAACGTCTTTTTACTGTTTAATTGTAGAAATCAAGTGCTAGGAGAAAAACTATTTGCAACATTTTACTTTGGAAGTTATTTCATATTTTTAATTCACTTTGTGAAAACTGGCAAGTTTCTTTTACATAAAAATAGCACTCAATACATTAGTCATTCAAATCACAATATTAAAGAGATTAAATACTATCACAATATAAAATAAATACTAAATAATAATAAATAGAAAATTCATTAACATGAACATTAAATACATTAATCACAAGCAGGGTTAGATCAATTAAACACGTGTTGATATGCTTCCCTTTTGTTGATAATCTCACAATCCTAAGTGATTTGATAAGTCTCTAGATTTCCCCAGGTGTCTCCGGTTTTTACCACAACAGGTATTTTTACAAGAAGAGGCAAACTTGTCTCCATTTCATGTTTGATCCTCTTCGCTATTTCCGGCAAATGGCTTTTCCTAACTTCAAATATGAGCTCGTCGTGAAGATTAAGGATTGGAAAAAATACTAAATTTTTGAGTTGACTTGACACACTACTGTTGGCACCTTTCTGTACGGAGAATGAACTTCTTTTTGCCTTAGCTAATTTCGTCCATTCTACTGGAAGTGCACTTTTGGGGTATTCCTTTGTTAGAAAAGAATGAATTCGTGTCATTGCACACTTCACTAGATCAGCAGCAGACCCCTGAATGCGAGAGTTAATGGCTTGGCGTTTTGCTTTCTCTGTTAGAAGAAAAAATATGTACCGTAAAGCTGTAATTTTGTTTCGAAATTCATCGCAAAAACAGTGGAAATAATTTACCTATTTCATGTTGCAACCTGCTGCGTATAAGAGGAAGATATCGCCGTCTCCCAGACATTGTCTTAACATACCCCTTGTTTAGACATAACTGTTCGCATTCCGACTTGAACGTTTGTACACCTGGATATGCTTTCATAAACTGCCTCATGAAGCTATCCGCCTCTCTTACTTCAATTTCCATCTTCTCCGCGAGAGTATTTGGACCCATTCCGTAGATAACCCCGTAAACGATTGCTTTCGCTTCTTGCCTGATGGAATACGTAACTTGGTCTTTTGGAATGTTTCTCCATTGAGAAGCAATCTCTGTAAAAACGTCCATGTCACTGTTTAATGCTTTCATAAGTTCCTCATCTTTACACAAGTGTGCCAGTATCCTTAGCTCTAGCTGGGAGTAATCCGCAGTCAAGAGAGTGAATTCCTTGGAACAAGATGTAAACACGTTTCTCATTGAGATCAAGGTCGAGTTTTCAATTACGAAGTTATCTGCCAGCTCCACATCGATTTGCTGAATTATTGCGTTGAATTTTGAGCCGTACTTGATTTTGCAGATTTTTCTGATGTCTTCAATTTCCTTTCTTGTATAGGAAACCATTCGAATGTCGAAATCCTTCGGAATTGACTGCAAGCTTGGCTCAGACATTGGAACTCTCCCCGTGCAAGTAAAGTGGGTGTAGTTTCCGTGAACTCTGCTTGTTTCCAGATTCCTCTCTTGTTGAAATGGGATGACGTATTTATTCAGCGTATTGTTGATTTTACGCCATTCTATTATGATCTGAGGAAGCTCGTGATCTAGTTTCGAAAGAACGTCCTTTCCAGTTCCTTTGCTCTTTGGTTGCTTCAAACCAATATCTTTGTAAAGGACTTGCTTTATATCTTTGGGTGAATTAAGGGAAAACTGCCGTCCTGCAAGCTGGTACGCACGTAGTTCCAAAATGTTCTTGTTGTATTGGAGAATACGTTTTAGTTTTGTAAGCTCAGTGGCATCCAACCCGAATCCATTCATTTCCATAAATAAGAGTGGGATAATACAAGGCATTTCCGTTTCTAGTACAATAACGAAATAATTTTTTTTCTTTTTAATGACCCAATGATATAAAGTGATGTTTAAACTTATAAAAAGATGGACAACTTACTTAAGTAATGACTCCATAAGCCGTTAATTTCTAGTTGCGTCCGAAGTTCTGTCATAACAATCCAAACATGATATGCTTCAATAGTTTCTTTCTTCCAGCCTGGTGGTGGAGTATCCGTTTGTTGATTTGTTACGTATTTCTCAATCAGCCTCTTCTTCGTAATGTTTAGGTCTTCATCATCAAAATCCCACATCCATTGTGCTACTTTCGGGTCCAGTAACTTCTCGTTTTTAGGTAAGCTCTCAAAGATGGAAAACCCACACTGCTTGAGTAGCATTTTCAGTTTATCTTTGCAATCGAACAATGTCATCATGCATTTGGAATCTTTTAATCTATACAGTAGAGGCTCCAATCGTTTTGTGCCGCTTCCACTCTTTCCTGTCACTGGCATTCCAATGTCGACGTCCCAACGAAGGGTCCAAATGGTATCCTTACCGTTATATAGAGAAATGGAGTGCTGCCGTAAACTTTCACTTCCGTTAAGACTTGTATGGCTAGCCTTTCTACCCAGGATTCGAGCACCAATACCTTGTCTTGCAATTGAGCCAGAAGATTTTATTTGCTGTTCTAATTTAAGCCCTACCCCAATTAGTTCTGAGCTCGAAAAGAATTCATCAGGAATAAGGCTCACATTTTGTACGGTTTTCGCCGTTATTTTAGCTCCCCCGATTACGGCTTCTTGAATGATGATTGGCTCTTGGGTTGAACAAGTTGAGCTAAATGTATCCGACGACTCATAATCAGTATCAGACGAGCTTTCTTGAAACATTTCATCTTCAATTTCCATGTCGTTTTCTTCTGACGCTGCCGGTGGAACTGGCGCTTGAGTTGCTATGAAATCTTCATTTTCCCAATCCTCTATACCAATACCGTTAAGATTTTCTTCATACTTTGAATCTATTTTACTACTGATTATAAGGTTGGTAGGAACTGGGAAAGTGGTTGAGCTGTGAGCGGCGGATACAGAAGAGTTTGGTCTGTGATCTACTACTTCTACCTCCATTGCTTCACCTCTTTGCTGTTCAACATTTACTTCGTCATCACTCGGAAAAAGCTCTTCAGATTCAAATCTACTGTTTTCAGCAATTGCTTTCAAAGCAGCATGGTCAGTTTCACTTAGCTTCAAACTTACTTCATTTTTAGTATTTTGATTAATTTTATTGGAACTTTCAACTTGCTCTGTTTGGAAGTTAAAAGAGTTTTCAAAGACTTCTGCTAGCGAATCATCAAAAACTGCAGAAGATCTCTCTAAGGGTTCTAATGCCTCTTGTGCCGATTCATTCTTCGACAGTATTTCTCTACCTTCATGCCCTCTTCCGATTTCTTTCTTGCGGGTATGTATTGAGCTTTCCACCGTAGGAACAGGACTAGTATATTCATCAGATTTTAAGGTGAATCTTGCTTTGTTCTTACTTGAAACAACGGGAGTACTGCACATTAAGTTTGGTTCAACCCGTTTCCCATTATTACTTGCATCTAGTAAAACCCTACAATTTTCAACGTGTTCTGCAATAGAGAATTTGCAGCTGAAAGGTTGCGGCGAGGCTCTGTTATCTTCTTCAATATTGTCGTTGGGTATTCCGTACAAGACTGAAATATTCGTTGAGACTATTTCCGGAAATGAATCTTCAAACATGTCATTTTCATCTTCAATATTTTTCATGGCAGTGTTAAGGTTGGGGCCTTCAGTATATTGTTCTAATTCCAAATTGCCCTGGGTAAATATCTCCCCCATATCAACATTCTGTTCTTCCATGTTTTCAGATTGCGTCTGTTTTGACGTAGAACCGTCAACTTGTTGAACTAAATTACAAGCAGGCCTAATCCTCGAATAGTTTGAGCAGGGTTTTTTAAAGTTGTCCATAGCACTTTCAGAATTTTGATTTTCATTATTCGTTACAGCTAGAGCCTCTTCTTCTGGTTCGGATTCTTTTTCCGAATTATTCTCACCTACGAAACTAATTACTTTTGAAGATGAGCTCGTGTTGCTCTTCTGGCTTTGTTGTGGAAGGGTCTCAGGAAGTTTATTTCCACCACCAAATGCAAATTGTACATTTCCTTGTTGTCCAAGCTCAATCTATTCAATGAGTAAGAACCATTTTGCAAATAGCTTATTACTTAAAATATAAGTGGAATACCGCGCACTGTACTATTCCGGCGCACACTGTAAGATGGACTGACCTACCACCATTAAAACGCACAGACGCTATAAGTTATAAAAACGATATTAAAGAAGTGTAAAATCATGCATTTAACCTACTTAAGGAGACTTTGCAAAGAAAAACAAACAAGAACGTGGTTTTTTCAATACAACTAAAGAGAAAAGAAGAGACTACATGCATTTCAATTATAGTTGATCATATTTGAAGCTAGATAAAAGTTTGGTTTGTGTAATTAAACAGATTGAAGCAATCAAGCAATTTGCATTGTATCATTCACAACATCACAACCATTCGTACATTCAACCCAATACTTATGTCTACATTCTCTAGATAATATTAACTATCATTCATTAGTATTCCACGATAATTTGCATTACAAAAATCAAAAAATATTAGCTTACAACCTAAGTAAAAATTATAAATAACCACATCAGAACGATAAAGTTTGTCACAACTAAAATATGAACATATTTTTTTTATTAATAGTGTTTTGAATAAAAAGATTCCGCAAAAGATCATACAAATACCAACACCGAATAGTGCAATATTAAATTAAACATTAATGAAAACCCCACTCCAAAACAGCTTTGCGGTAATCCTAGCGAAATAATAAAAAAAATTATCGCGTGCGCATGCAAATAAAAAACATTACAAAAAGGAATCAAAAACTTGATTTGTTTCAATACAAACCTTGCTCCAGTTATGCAGCATACAATTACAAAACATGGTTTTGAAAGAACAAGCGGTTAAAAGTGCAAATACGTTTACATTCATTACTCCTCAGTACGCGCTGCTAATTCTGCTTTAAGACGATCGGAGAGCTTCTGCGTAGATTAATTTTTAAAAAAAGTGCAAAAGAATACTATAAAAAAAGTTAAAAAATCAATACTTTTCGGAGTAATCTAAGTTGTACATCTGTTGAAAAATTACAGTGTACGCTTGAATTTCTTGGTCCCTAACCTGTATAAATGATCGAGCATCAAACACTATTTTCTGAGCTGCTTCTGATTCTGAAAGAATCTCCTTTCCAATCATCCAGATATTACTTTCCCTTCCACCATGAATGTCGCTGAAAAAAGTTGAGATCAAATAAATCCACTGTATTTATAACTGATATCGCTTATAATTAAAAAAGGCAAAGAACCGTAATTACCTTTTAAAAGGAGCTGCTTTGTGCAAGATTTGCTCAATTTGGGCAGGATCTGTTCCGGCCAATTCCATCACAGTTTTAATTCCAGCGTCGTATAAATGTCGAGCTCGTTGTCCATTCAGACAATCCAACCTAACCAGATCACACAGCTCTCTCTGAACTCCGAACTCCAACCGTTCCTGAAATTGACTTAGCAGTAACTCCAAATTGGACCATCCTAAGCGTCCACAGAATGCGGTTACCATCCCTAAAACATTGTAAGTTTTGATTGCTGCTTCCGGTTGAAACATTTACAAAGAATTATTATATATAATGAGTGTTCCATAGTTCCATTGAAGTTACCTGCAAAAGTTGACGCTGTTTGTTGAAGATTTTGAAGAGTGCCTTTGTTCAGCGTGAATTTGTTCGAGACTTCCTCAAGGGATTTTTCATTGACCAGATCACTTAAAGCCAAAGCAGCAAAGAACCGTTGATGTTTCGCCATTGTTGCTCTCTAAAACAACATTTCATCATCAATATCAAATCATTCCATACTGAGCTATTGCACAAAAATCGTTTTTAATCAGTTTTAAATCACACTAACCTGAGTCGGATTATTCCATGAAACAGTTCCTACCATAGCCCGCATAATGAAACCTTCGCTTATTCCAATAAGCTCCGCCACTTTCTTCTCGGACACATTCAGATGATCAAAAATTTTCAAGTACTCATGCCATGAAATGTAACGTAAGGTATCGGACACGTAGATAGGTGTAACCTGCGAATTGATGAATAATTAAAAAGGATCATAGTCTAGTTCCTTGACCAAAACAAGAAAAAGCTTTGCCAAAGAAATCCCGACTTTACTATTCCCGGGCATAGTTATATTATGACTTACGACGAGCAATTTAATCAACAAACCTGATAAATAACATGGAGTTCATTCTCCAAAACAAAACATTCTCTAGCCTTCAAGAGCTCTCCGTAGACTATAATCCCATCATCAGGGGATAAAGACGAGGCAAGACAAGCGGAGCCAAGTTGAGTAGGAAAATATTCGTCTGGCTTATCCTCTGCTTCATAATTCATAATCCGAATAAAGTCCTCTCTCTTCAAAAAGTCCACACACTCTTCTATAGTGCTGTCTTTATGCAATTGGGACGATGTCAATTCTTCACTCCCGTACAATCCAGAGTCCAATGAGTGAAAGAGAAAAGTACACTTGGCATAAGATCTCACATCGGTAACTAATGAAGCTATTCCACTCGCTATTGCCTCCAATAAAGCCCTTTTCATAGAAGAAGTTAACGATCCATCGCCTAAAAGAGCACTTTTAACGGGATTCATTTCTCCACGAAATAATGGCACTGCTTTATCCTTCAATCCTGCTGGGCAGATCAGAATGCTTTCTCCTAAACGGATTGAGTAATCATAAAACGTTTAACAAAAAAGAGAATTCAACATAAACACTAGAATCGATTATCTAACTATTAAAGATAATACAAACCTTCTGTATCGATCCCATTTCTTCCAGCTCTTCCACACATTTGTCTATAAGTCAGAGTATCCAACACAGCTCGATTGAATAGTGGCGTAACAATCATAACTCGTCGAGCGGGTAAGTTTACTCCAGCAGATAAAGTCGATGTTGCAACTATCACTTTCAAAATGCCCTTCTTGAAGGAGGATTCTACAATGTCTCGATTTTCATATGTGAGACCAGCATGATGATATCCTACCCCAAACATTACAGTTCTAGCTAAAACTTCATCTACGCCGCCTGGACATTGCTTTAACTGGTCAAGAACCTTTTTGATTTCATTTCCATTCAAGTTATTCCTTAACCTTTCTCCGATTTCAGCAGGATAGAGAGAACTTCCCGGTGTTCCTATTTTAATGAAGTTGAGGCGAATTTTTTCTGCAGTAGCTTCCACCAAAGCCTTTGTTGGACAAAAGATTAAAATAGAATATCCTTGCATTACTGTCTCTAAAGCAAGATAAACTATATTGTCTGAATCGCCCTGCAAATTATTTACAAAATTACACAGATGAAGACAATAAAAATAAAACATTTTAGGTAGTTTACTAAATACTGTATAAAATAATTTACCTCTATCTTAATTTTATTTTCTTCAATTATTACATCACGCACAGGTTCTAATGCCTCATCCACCAGCTTATCTTCTAGTTTCAGCCGTTCTTTCAAAGGCACTGGGCGAAAATCTGTCACGTATAATTCAGCCTTCAACCATTTTGCGAGGAGATCTAAGTTGGGTAAAGTTGCAGACATTCCTACAATCTATAAAGGGAACAAATGAACAGAACCAATCAATTCAACTGACAAAAAATCTATGGTTGCTTGCTTCTGGAGTTTCTAAAACAGTCATATAGAAGAATTCGTTCATACTTGAATATGATATCGCTTCTGCTTCCAAGAAGATCCTGAACATGCATCAGTCATATTCATGCTTTGACTTTCTCCGTTGCAGTTCTTTATTACGGTCATGTAAAGAATTTTTGTAAGAAGTAATTCCAACAGATAACCTCGATGTGGATCTCCTATCAAATGTAATTCATCGACAACTAAAGTTCCTAGGTCGGAAAGAGAACCTTCTTCCAATTACAGCAGGTTTCTTCCACTCATAACTTTCTCATTTTCTAAGCACTCCAATTGCCATGGGAAAAGTGATGTAATTTTCTTCTTTTCATAGTTCTGGAAGAAAAATTAAAAATAAAGTTATAGCCAAAGTTAGTTATAGTTAGATGTTAGCCAAATTAATAGCTCAATTTTGTTGAGTGCACATTTAAGGGGAATAATAAAACTTAACGCTAACTTTGACTACTGTGACGGGGAGACCCCAAGAGGAAATCATTAATTTCTCTTCATTCGTCATATAAGAAAGATCTTCCGTCGATAGCTCATTCCCTGCAGAATTTGCCAACTCCCTGATCCCTTTTCGATTAGTAAAAGCAATTTTGAATTTGCCCTTCTTCTTCTTTGCAGGACCTGCTTGACCCCCACCTGTTCTCTTTTTCTTTTTGTCTCCTGCTCCAGGCGTGCGTTTTCTGCTGTTTTTGGGTTTGGTTGTGATTGGGTTTGAAAGTTCAGTGGACTTCTCTAAAACTTCTTTGGCTGATCGAAATTCATTTTTTCCATAATCAGATTCAGATTCAAACAAAGACGGTTTCTTGAAAGCATTGGAATTGCTGACATTTCTTTTAGGCGTGTCACTAGGTTCCACTTCATTTTTAGGCTTTTTAGGCGATGTTTCAAAAAGTTCAGCATCTTCCGCACCAAACATATCTTGACTACAGTTTGCAAAGTCATCGGCAGGGATATCTGGGGGATCTGCAGGTTTCGTCGTTGATTTTCTGAGCATTTTCAACGAGATCCACTGCACGGAGGAAGGAGTCGTTATCGAAGGAATCTTCGAGCATTCCGTCATTTTTTTCAACGTTTTTTCCATTTGTAGCACTTGCTCCTCCTGCGCCATAATTATCTTGAAATCGGTTCTGAGTTAACGGGTAAACTGGAGAACCACCGCCGTTTGCTTCAACACAAATTCCCACTTCTGGATCGCTTCCTGGAGCTCGTTTTCTCTTTTGACTGACTCTGCAAACGAAAATATTAAGTCTTACAAAGCAAGTATGGCTTTAACTTTCTTGTTCTTCAGTCATTTACCATTTTTTCCTCCATTCGATAGCAAACTTACAACACAACTTACCTTTGGTATGGTGTCCGTGGGGTTCTCTTCAGGTTAAACTGGTGCCCATCGCTTTCCTCAAATAACAAGTCCGCGTCCACATCCTGCTGCTTGCTTTTACTGGCTAGCCTTGTCGACTTTCTAGTACTCATCATCTCTTAAAACTGTCATAACAGAAAATTGGTTGAAAAGTGTTAAAGTCATAAGTAAATAGTTCATTAATTAAATTATTTTAAACAATGCGTACAATTTAAATGATTTCACCTGTACCGTACCTGTAATTAACACACATAAAAGTTTGCTTTTTCAATAAATATATGTCACTCGTCACTTTGTCTTTCTTATCTGTTATCTCACAACTTCATTATTCTGCTTTCACCACGTCGTCGGTTTAAATAAATATGCCAATTAATTGTTTGGTGGTTTGCTTGCTTCACTTATCAATTTGTTCGGTTTATTACTTTAAAACTATAATTTTGAAATCTATTTGTAGTAAAACTGATTCTGATTCATAAATCTTGAAATTATTTTTACGAATTAGCTGGAGCCTTCATCAATTTATTCATCATCCTTCAAAAACCGAGCGACTGCTCTTCTTGACATTAAATGAGACAACTGAACATGAACTGATATGTACTGTTGATGTACGTTCATATTTGTGACAAAATTGACAGTCATTTTTTGCAAAAAAAACATAAAATCAGAAAAGCTCGACTCGAATCTATCTCGCTCTCACTACTCACACTCACTCACTCACTCTCAATAGTCTTCATTTCATTCATTTAGGTAGTAAATGTATGTATTGAATTGTATGAGTGCTTTTTAAACTTTTGCACTTTTGCTTCATTTGAATAATATTTCGAATTTCTATTAATTTTGATTTTGTCTTGTCCTGCTTTGTTTACATTTTGCATGAAAAAGTTTTCATTCATCTGCTTTTATTGGTGCTGCATGTTGCACAGCAAAGAAGAGTCTAAAGGGTTTGTTGAAGATACATCGCGCTGCAAAAATTCAAATTGACAGATAAAAATCCCCAACAATTCTCATCGTACCCTATACACGATCTGTTACCTTACTATTTGCTGAGCAAAGACCGTAGCGGGATACCGTCGAATGTTTAAAATGCAAAATTCTTTTGGCAATTGCCAAGTCAGGTTTCAGTTGAAAGGCTTTTTCTTTCGCAAAAAACGAATAAAGCCGACATAAAAAATAGTTTAGCATCGAGTATCAACAATTCAATCAGTGTATCAGTTTTTTACAATAATCAGTAACTAACCAAAAGTTCCAGATATTTGTGAAGCAGTTTTTAATTTAATTGGCAGAAAATTTTTAATTCGATCGATCGATTGGTAATTAATTTGTATTTGATAGTAAAAGTAAAGTAGGTAGAAAAAAGTTAATCGTCCGAAAAAGAAGGGGAGGAACAAGATCAGGATATTTTTATAAGCCGTGTGTAGTGGAACGATTTTTTAAGCAAGAAGTTGATTAGACATAGTAATCATTGTAAATGGAGGCAATGGACTTGGAGGCAGTTAAGATAATTCAGGAAGGATTCCATAGAGTGAAAACTCCACAAGCTGGGACCCTTGTTTGGAAAGACGAATGTGTCTATTCGTTCGATAATCCGGTAATAATTTTTCTTACATTTAACATAATATTTTATTTTGAAAGTACCTTAACTGCAACAAATTGATGAGCTAGCAAGTTTTATTATGATGAATGGTGGTTTTTTATGCTATAGGAAAGTGAAGAAGGATTATATGTCTGCCTTCGTTCGTTTTGGGGAATAGGTCGTGATCATATTGAACAATATTTTCGGAAGACAGGAAATTCAATTTTTCTTCATAACCGGCGAACTAAGACCAAGGTAAATATGGTTATGTTAATGATGACGATAGGCAGTCTGTTCTGACAATCAGCTGATATGTTACACATTAAAGTATTGTAGGGTTGTAAATATTTTTTAAAAATGATTTTTGATGTTTGGTCAATTTTAGATTGAAACTCCTCGCGTAAACAATGGAGATGGGCCAGAGAAGAAGGTCACTAGATTAGCCATTGGGGTGGACGGAGGATTTGATGCAGCCGCTAACGATGTCCAATATGAAATTAAGGATGAGTACAGCTTGGTTCTCCTTCCAGGGCTAGTTAGAGTTACATTGCCTAATGAGCAGCTGCCCAAGCAGGTACTGGTACTATAAGACGGTTAAGGTTAAAGAATCCGACTAAAATGCGATTGTGATGTTTAAAAAATTCAATCCTAATTTTATTGTTTGTTTATAAACTTGTCTGTAGATCTTGGACTCAATTGCCGGAGTTATCGGGGCAGAATCCGCTTCAAAGATGGCAGAGGCAGAAGCCCTTGCTGGGACTTGGGATGGTGAACTTCGCCAGATCTCGAAGCATTCTACAGTACTATTACAGTTGGACAATGGGAAAAAGGTACCACCTAAAGGATGGCGCTGTGAGGTCGAGGGCTGTACAAAGACTGAAAATCTTTGGATGAATTTAACTGATGGGACTATCCTATGTGGTAGGAAGTATGTAGATGGAAGCGGAGGAAACAACCACGCTGTAGAGCATTACGACAACACTAGTAAGTTTGGTAGCATTCATTAATTAACTGGATTTGATCTTAAATATAAAAATGTTAGCCTCAATACTACTGAAACCATATATAGATTTACGATGTGCTAAAAGAATATTTTATTCCAATTTAGAGTTTCCATTGGCCGTAAAGCTAGGAACAATAACTCCAGATGGCAAGGCTGATGTTTATTCCTATGATGAAGATGATATGGTCATAGATAGTCAACTAGTTCAACATTTGGGCCGTTTTGGGATTAATGTGGCACAAATGGAGAAAGTAAGAGCGATTCAAATTAAACATTTATTTACTCAGTCGTTG
>JAHZNJ010001815.1:0-12128 GCA_027744475.1 Lepidocyrtus cf. sotoi NNG-2020 | reverse complement strand
AAAATATTAGAAAGGACGGCATCAATAAAAGAAAATGAACTTGCGGTTGGTTCTGGTGTTATGTTCGGTGGTGGTGCAAAGACACGTAAAGTGAAAGATGAAAGTGAAGTGGTTGTGATGCTGAACGATGAAAAAAACGCGAGAAATGACTTGTTACACGTTGCGAGCGGAACTAACAATAGAGTTACCTTCAGTAGTAGTAGTGATGTTGATAATAATGTTAGTGTTGGCGATACTAATCGATTAAGAGTATCCCGAGACAGTAACAATAAAAATGGCAACAACTACAACAATAACAACAATAATAATAATCATTTCGTGAGTTCAGTGGGAGCATTAGGACCAACACCTTTGGAAGAATCCCAACATCACCAACATTATCATCAACCCCCTCCAATGTTTGTAGAGTGGCCTGAGTATGACTCTCTAGATAAAAAGTATCTTATTTTGGGTAAGTCATTTGAAACTAAATCTGAATCTGACTATTTTTAGACTTCGATTTGGTTATTGAATTGGTTGATGTGGAATATACTTCTTTTAACGCCCAAATGTTTTATACATCGGGTATTTAGTCATTATACAACTAGATTGAATCTTTGGAGGTAAGGTTTAGGTATTGTGTATCAATAATGTAACTCGTCAATTAAGTTTCGTGCTTTTTGAAGAATACTGCAAGTTTCAAGCTATGGCGATTCTCCGATCTATTCTGTCCTTTTCTTAACTGTAGTCCTTAAATTGCCCAAAATTTGTAACGTTCTCGTTCCGTAACCATCAAACAATGAAGTGAATTCTCCAAAAATAGAATAGGAAAGGAATCTGCCGAAAAAGTAATAATAATGTCACGCCACGCTCCGTAAAATACCCCTTTTACAAGCCTTTTCACTTTCAACTAATTAAAAAGTCAATTCAGGCTTGTTCCTTTTTTTCTTTTTGGCGATGAAAATGTCGCCTCTGTCGCTCTATACTTTTTAAATTTGTTTCCTAGTAGAATTCCACCCAGATCCAAACCAATCCCAGGTCCCTTGTTTTACTAATGCAAAGTAATTTTGGTCTGTAACACGTTCTCTCACTTTGGTATTTTTGCGGTTCACTTCGCGTCAACTTCTTTCCCGTGCCAATATTCTTCCATCCTTAAATCCCCTCAAACCCTTTTTTATTTTCAGCTGTCAGTCAGTCATTGAGTTTGTTTTACACTTACTAAAATCGTACAAAAACTAAAATCGTATGCGTAATTTAAACCATAATAAAAGCCATAATAATTCATCCGTGTAATCAATATCGTTAACTATCAAACACCTTCAAATGATCAGACGACGATTCTCCCAGTAGAAATATTGTGTTAATACTCCGTATAGTTTTCTATCAGTTTTCCATGCAATCTGTAGTAAACAAAGATATATGGTAGTAGCTGGTGTCTCCGTTTTCGATTATGTGTGACTACAATTACCTCAATTCGAACTCGGTGAAATCTCTAATTCGCAAACACTTCTCTAATTGAAGTTGAGCTCAAATTTATTAAATTGATATTACCTGCATATCAACATTCCAACACGTTTGTTTGCAATCATAATAGAATTGAAAAAGCAGTAACATCAAATAAATTATTTCAATTTGTGTGCGATTAAAGCACGAGAATATTAGGCACATTGCAAAATCTCATCTACTCATAATATCAATACGTAGTCTGTTTGTTTAATCAAGTTTTGTAACATGTTTCTAAATGTTTGCGGAAAGGAAATAAAAGCTCTGCAATGCAAAACCTCGTTCCACATTTTTATTATTTAAACAAAGATTTCATTTGCTTTGCTAAAGCAGTAAACTGAATTTTTGCTGGGAATTGTGCTTACATTATAATGTGCAGTATGTCATATTTCCAGCAGCAACTCTTCCAATGCTCTACTTTTCAAATTTTTAAGCCTTTTTCCGTTTTTAATAATTAACAAATATGCAATCTGCAGACAGGATTTTTATTTAGGCATGTCACCAGTCGGTCGTTTTCCGACATATTACGAAACACCGCAAAATGCAGCAACATAAATGCACGAATAAAACAAAAACATTCATTTAAACAAATGAGAAAAAAAGGTAAAAAAATATGAATGGGTAAGAATGTGAAAAGGAAAGATAGTGAGTAAAGCTGTGCACTTTTTGATGCTGCAATCTTGCAAGGAGAAAGGAGATGATGATGATTATGATGAGCGTGATCAATATTTATTATTTCCGCTTTGTCTAGATTTACGACCAAGAATACGCAACCATTACAGAGCTCACAAACTTTCATTTTGGCTTCATCTTGTGCCTGACTACCAAAAGAACAATGAGGGAACGAGTGCCATCAGCATCCATCATGAGATGAGCAGCGCCGTGTACAGTATGATACCTCCAGGACAAAATTTATCAAAAATGTCTGTGATTCAACCGACAATCTTTGCGTCAGGCCTCCATCACGACCATGATGATGAGATGGGGCTTAGCGATGGAGGAGACTCCGCTTCCAAGACAAAGTTCCATTTATCTAACCGGAATTCCTCCGAGAACGTCAACGGAAAGAAACGTTCTCGAAATAACAACCGTAGCGGGAGTAACAAAGGAAGTGCTCCACATTCTTCCTCAATCGATACGGAAAAGCAGCAGGATTCAGGTGAGAAGAAAAAATAGCGGAGAAATATAAAAAAAAAGAATCTCCAGACAGTGACACATTTCTCCTTTATATTAAAAAAATGGGATGCAGATGTAGATAATGGATTGTGAAATGAAGAAGCGATGAGCGAGCGCGCGTCTGTCTGAAATATTGTAAAATCAATTAATTTCATCTCAATTTATGTTTCTCTCTTTTCCAGCTCATCTCCACACTTCCTCGTCCTCATCCTCCGTGAATCCCGGGGACCCACTTGAAAGCACTTATGGCTTCCACACGTACTCCACCGCGCTTTCCGTCACAATTGCAATTGGCTGCTCCCTCCTCATCCTGAACATTTTAATATTTGCTACGTTCTATTACGAGAGGGAGAAGAGACGCCAAGAGCATCGAAGGCAGAAGCATAATAATGACACAGACCAAAATGATGAAGTAAACGGTGATCGTGATGGTGGCGGTATGAGTGTGACTGTAAATAACATCCGTGATTCTGATGATGAGCAGCAGCAACAGAGACCCAGTCACAGCTGCCACTCATCTCTGCAGCGCCAACACCGTCATCAACGTAGCGACTCTTCATCTTCTGGTTGTGGTGGAGGAAGAGGCGCAAATGTTTTCCGGCAACAGTCTTCCGGTTCAGGACAAGATTCCTTCCCAATAATTCCGCTAACGACGAGTAACATTAGTGGAAGTTGTAGTGCTAGTGCAAGTTTAAAAAGGAGAAGGGATAATGGAGGTGGTGGTGGTAGTTGTGGAGTGAATAACGGTGCCAGTACAAGTTTAGGGCCTGCCGGCAGTTTAGTGTACCCGCATAATTCTCATTCCCATAATCATAATCATCGTCACCAATTCCAACCTGGAACGTCGACAGATACGACGACTACTACGGTATTCTGCGATCACTACGTTAACGAGGAGGACTCGAGTAACGAATTAAACGCTTTCGGTGATTTGTACGCTTCCCCATATTTGGGAAATGAAGAGCTCACTCCATTAGGCTTTGAGGATGAAGATGAAGAAATGGAGGTGGTGGTTACTACTACTACAACGGCAGCGGCAGCTCCTAATTCTGCGGTGAATGACATGAATTATGGCCAATATGGCGTTGGCGGTGGNATTCTGCGGTGAATGACATGAATTATGGCCAATATGGCGTTGGCGGTGGGGGCGGAAATGGAGGAAAAATTCAGAAAACCTCTACGACGACAACGTGCAGCATATTGGAACGTGGTTTCGTTCCCATTTCGCCGGCAGCTCCTTTGTCATCATCTGTGTCAACTGCTGCTGCTGCCGCCACCGTTTCATTCGTTGGAGGTAATTCCCGGAGTAGTTCTCTTCGGCAGAAGAGACAAGCTTTCGCAATCGGTATTGGAGGAAGTGCTGCTGCTGGTTGTGTAGTAGGGAGAGGTGGCGGCACACTTAATGAATTTTCAATGTCAGATGTAATCGTTGATCCGGTAACAAATGTGCCCAATTTTTCTCCACCACCACCACAATCGCAATCCTCTGCCAACCAAACCTGCAGTGCGGGGTTGGGAGATTCTCCCACAGAATTACTAGAAATAGAAAGTATTCCAACTGTCGAAGAGCTCATTGAGGCGGATCCTTCTAATTTCTCTCCAATTCTTCTGCCAAATACGATGACAACAATGTCCTTGTCAACAAATCCGAATGGGGGTGGTAGTGGTAGTCCGGCAGGAAGTGATAGGGGCAGTGGGAGCATAGCCACTGTCGTTGTTTGTCCATCTCCCCCTCCATTCTCTACGACGACAGATTGCGATTTTGTCACACATCACCACCACCACCAGCACCACTAAAATCCTCATTCTCCACATCACCACAACGAATCATCAACTTAAAAAAGAGATTTCGTTCTTATTTCTATTTTCCCACATAAAAAATGAATTTGGTCAAAAAAAATTGGAATTGTTGGAGGAAGAGAAGAAAAAGGAAAGGAAATTGGATTGGATTTGCTGAGCTCTTCAGCTTCTCTGCTTGATGCAGATAAAAGACAATACGTCAATCTCACTTCCTCTCTCTCTTGTCAAGAAGAGAAAAGAATGGATGAACAGCCACCATTTTATGTCATTAGTCGTACTGTCGTTGTTTGTCCATCTCCCCTTCCATTCTCAACGACGACAGATTGCGATTTTGTCACACATCACCACCACCAGCACCACTAAAATCCTCATTCTCTACATCACCATCACCACAACGAATCATCAACTTAAAAATAAAAAAGAGATTTCGTTCTTATTTCTATTTTCCCACATAAAAAATGAATTTGGTCAAAGAGAATTGGAATTGGAGGAGGAAAAATAAAAGGAAAGGAAATTGGATTGGATTTGCTGAGCTCTTCAGCTTCTCTGCTTGATGCAGATAAAAGACAATACGTCAGTCTCACTTCCTCTCTCGCTTGTCAAGAAGAGAAAAGAATGGATGAACAGCCACCATTTTATGTCATTAGTCGCAACAGCCTCTTTTACGTCAGCTCAGCTCAGTTTCTTTTTCTTAGATTTCCAGAGAGCCCAAGACAACGCAGCAGCGGTCATTGAGAAAAAGGATTACAAACGTCGTATTTCCCACCACTACGTACGTATTTGTACGAAATGAAGGTCTAGTCTGACATAGCTGCTGATGTCCATCAGCTGAACAGAACAGAACAGAGAGAAAAAAACCAAGTCATTGCTCCATTTCTTTCTTTAATCTCCATTTCCTTTCCTTTTTTCATCACTTCCTTTTTCCTCCATTCCTCCCATTTTATCTTGATAGTCACCGGACCACTCTCTCTCTCGTGCTCAATAAGAAATGAGCTGTGGAGCATTGGATTTTTAGGTTTTTGCTCTCGTTTTCCGCCAAAGCACATTACTCATTTATATAAAGCTTACATCGGAGAATAAAAAGATTATGTTTGGTGCGTTTTCACTCTGTAAAGGGATATTGTGGAATTGGAATGTGAAATGGCGAACGAAAATGCTACTTTCCTCATTCAGCTGCTGCTGCTAGAGCTCCGTCTGAACTCCGTGGCTGAGGTTTAATCTCCATATTTTGTTTAACCGATGGAAATAGGGAAGTGAAGGCAGACAAAAATTAGGCGATGAACAATCCAAAAACCCAACTAAGGATGAACTTTTAGTTGACACGCTTCGCATTACTAAAATACAGAAAAAGTGTAAAAATCCTAAAAAAAAAACTTTTTTATTCTCCTTTTGTAAAAGAAAAGAAGCTTTATACTGGCTTCCGCTCTTATTCTGTCGAATCTCCAAATCTGGCTCGTGTTTTTGTTTACTTTAGCGAGTCTTGGTTTCAATTTTGGGTATACGTATGGTATTTGTGGGTGGAGTGGAGTGAGAAAAAGAATGAGAGAATGGGAACTGCTATGCATACACACATTATAGTATTTTTTTAAAAATACTCTTCGGCTATTCGGGAGGAAAGGGGAAGTAAAAACAAACTGGGAAAAGTGTGCTACTAATGGCCGTTTAATGGAATCATTGAGACTTTGCCAACAAACATTTTTTTTGCCAGAAACCCTTCCCTTTCAGTGTAATTTTCGAAGGAAGTTTTACTGTGTAGAAATGGGAAGGACGTGACAGCAAATTTGCATCGTTATTTGCTGCTATTATGTTTACGTTAAAGCAATGCGTGGAGTCAAATAGGAGGATTAACAAAATTTATAAGAATATATAAATACCCCGAATTTTAATGCTCTGGGGCTCCAGTTGAAATCACGATATTTATCAATCACATTGTAAATAAATATCGAATATGCTGCGAAGCTTTTTACAAATTATATCGAATGTTGACTTTACCAATGATGATTTTTTACGCAAATTAATTTCTCACGTGTGTCCCAAAAAATTGATGAAACGAATAGTTGCATTTAAATTACCTAACTAAGCCATGCTATGGGATGTCTTTAGACAAGTTAAAGGGCATTAAAAAGTAGTTATAAATATGTGACGGTAGTGATTATCAAGATCATTCACAGCAGTCGCATAATGTCAAGCAACAATCAATAAAATGTAGCTACTGCACTGTCCCATTGAATAATAGTTAAAAGTTTTCTATAACCAGTGCCTTATGCTAATTTTTACAAATAAAACTTATAAGTATACAATAATTGGATAACACCGTATATTAAAACAAGGAATTGAGTATGGTAGTAGACAGTAGTTAAGCATAATATGACTAAGCATTTCTGGACAGATAAGATTAAACTTTCGGAGAGATGTATAAAACTAAATTAACTCAAATATATGTAGCTAATTAGTGGGATAATGTAGCGCTAATTAGCTATATATTCATAGATTGCTTCGACATCAAGTCAGCAATCCATTCGTTGAATGTTAAAAATATTATAATATTAATATTGTGTAAGACTTTTATTGATATTTTATCGTTCTGTAAGTTTCATTGTACATAGCTCATCGAATATCACGTAAAAAGAAATACCTAGTAGGATACCAAATAATATTAATTAAGCTTAAACTTTGTAATTCCTCCCTAGAATAAAACTTTTTTGCCTGCTGTACAATTGCATTATGGTAAGTTTGCCAATACTATTTATGTACTTTAACCGTAGTTATATTAAACTTTTAATAAAATTAATGAATTATTGTAAATATGTACAGTCATATAGCTAGAAATAGTTAAGGTACGTATATACATACTAAAAGTAAGATAATATTACTATAAAATTAACTATAATTTTACTGTACAGTACCGATTTTTAATGATACACGTTACTATACCACCATCTTAATTACGTCAACTTCCAATTAGGAAATTATTAGAGAAGGAAACCAACTGGAATGTATAACTGGATCCAATTAAAAACATGGTCATCATTATTTTAAAAACTTTATCTGTTTCAAATTTATTCTCTTATTGCTTTCCTCCACTCCCCTATACTACTTCATGCACATTTCTCAGAAAATAAGAATATATATACAATATCTCTTTTGTGGTGCATGTATAATTATCTTTTGTCTCTCTCTCCAGAGAGAATTCATTTCATGGTCTGCTAATTACACCATTTGGGAGGGAATAACCTCTCCTCCCTTCCCTCATTATCGTCATTATAAACAAGCATGATCACAAAGAAACAAAAAAAAACTAGGAAACCAAGGAAAGCGCTACGTATTAGAATATTACATTGTAACGTAACGTAACTTGCTTGCTAAAGTATCTCTTGGTTCAGAAGACCACAGCCGAGCCGAGACAGACAGAAACGAACCTCGAGTCTCCTTCCACAAACTTAAGCTCGAAGCTGACGGCAGAACTGAATGTTACTTCCTTGCATTTGCATTATTCCTAAGTGCATGCTACATTTAACCGTGAATTGTAGTCTCCCTTTCCATTCTTCAACAGCTAAACTACTAGAGTCAAACAAATCTGAACTTTTCCTGGTCAAACCACGTCATTATTTACTCGCTACAGAGCCCCCGTATTCCATTTTGCTACGGCCACTTCTCATACTTTACTTTCAGCATCCACCTCTAATTAATGTCCCATCGTTCAATTAATTTGAATACCTATGCATATTTTTAGGAATAAGAATGGCTATCACGGTTCATAATTTTTGCAATAATAATTTTGCAGTTCTCGAAGCTATCATCAAACTATCATCATAACCATTCTTCATTGTTAATATTAATGCTTGGGCCAAAACCTTTTGGAGTGTCAATGACATGAAATGTTTTAAAATATATTTCTCATTGTTTTGTAGTAAAGATTTCAAAATTCTAAAATAAATCAGCAAATCAAATACAAAAATTACAATTCGAGGAATTTACCAAATGCCTGCCACTCTAAACAATTTTTCCTGATGGCATGCGTCAGTGAGAAACTTCATTTGCAAAAGATGTAAAGAGAAAACGTTTTAACGGACGGAAGGGTGGTGGGAAAACGCAAACTCTCAAACTGTGAGAAAGTAGTTCAAGTAGTTTTGAAAGAAAGTGGGAACTAAAATAATGGTAATGACCAGTGAGAGTGAAAAACCCTGTCAACATTATTATTTCTGGGAGAGGGAGAAGAATAATAGACTTTTCTTCCTTCCCTTCCTTCCATCAAAACTATCAAATGAGGACGAGGACACAAATGATGACGAGTGGTAGTTGTGAAACCGACTATTTCTTACAAAACGCTATTCCTCCATTCCATTGAAAGATAACAAAATGTTCTTGGAAAGGAATGGAGCCATTTCCTGTCGCAGTTTTGGTCGAGAGAGAGTAAACATTATCATCACCCCTGCCACCACCACCACCACAAGAATAAATAAAACAGAGTTGCTAAATTGTTGAGAAGATTACAGAAAGAAAAGGAAACAGATGGAGCTCCCAAAAGGGAAACGAAAGGGCTTTTCCCATCCCACATTACAATTTAAAAAAACGGATAATTTTCCAAAAAAAAAAAAACGAAAGAGTACTTTGATCTTCACTATTAAATAAGTAAGTAGAACTTAGCGCATGCATAATTCGAGCAGCGTTTATTCCGTTTGCATCATTTATGATGAGGATGAAGTTGTGAAGCAAATTCGTTGCATAAAAAAGGGAATATGAAATTACATAATATTAAATTAATGACTCTCATCTGCACAAACTTCCTTAACCTTGTTTTATCAAACGTTTTAAAAACGCAATAAAAATATAATAATATGCTGGTTTACGTAGAATCGGGTTAATCTGCAGAAAAATTTCCTTGGAAAAGTATTCTTGAAGAAACGATTCTCTCCAATTCCCCAATTTGTAAAGCTTTAGCTTTATTCTTTTCCATTTTTAGAATCTTTCTGTGCATCAAAGGTAACCCAAAACCGTATCAATTTAGAGGAAGATAAAAAGGAAGTATTAAACTGGGTTACCAGATCAATTTAGCAAATGAGAGACTAGAGCAGAAGCTCCTTTTTACTTTTTTACTTCTATCTTCCTTTGCTTCTTGAAAAAGATATATAAAATATAAAAGCCAATAAGGAAGATGGTTGAAGGAAGCTACAATTTGTTGGGTGGAAAGCTTACAGCTCCACTTTCCTGAAAAAAAAAATAGGTTGCATTGCACTTTCATTCCTTTTTTAAGTCCCAGAGGAATTCCCCTGGAAAAATACTATTGCTCCTTTGAGAAGGAAAGGAAATGACTTGAGCTGGAACAGCAGCAGCAGCAGGAAAAAACCAAAGCAAATTTAAAGTAATGCAATTTTTAACATTGTCTTTACTCTTTACATTCAATTCTCAAGCGATTTCTAACGTTTTAAGAAGAAAGAAGGAAGCAGAAGAGGCTATATCGTTTCAGAGGAAATAATGCTAATTTATTTGTGTGGGTTTATTCCATAATATGTCTGGTCGTTGTACCTTTTTTTGCTTTCTCTGTTTTGGCTTAAAGTGGGCTAATGTGAGACATTTTGAACTGAACTGAACTGAATGTGGTCAAAATGTTTAGGAAAGTAAGAAATGGTTAAAGTTTTAAAGGTTGAAACTGAAACTACGCTTCCTTCTATAAATGTATTTGTTTACTTGGGAGTTTATTCTGCTTTTTTTGTTGGAAGGTATCCTTCTGACAATCACAAAAAGTCTGATGTGAGTCTGAGGCTTATTCTTACGACCTTACTTTGGAAGCTTTAGTCTAGCGGAAGGTTATGTTTAATGGGGAAGGATGATACTGCTTAATAGTGTGTACTTTGATGGTGGTGGATTTCCTTGAAGCAATTTCCTTTCTGAAATGTTTCGTATTTTTCTTGCTCATGGATGACTGACCTTTCATCTCTTCTTTTATCCTGAAAACACAACAAAAGGCAGAAATCTCTGTGTAGGTATGTTTAGGACTGGAGCTTATGTACGAAAATTGAAAATTCTTATAGCAAAAAATAAAAATATATAAACATATATTTACTCTCTTTAAATTGATTATTGTGTTTTCTACTTGAAGGATGATTAGATTCGTTTGGTAACAACAAGGAATCAAAAATAATTTTCACGCTCAGAATTAATTTAACAATAATTTTATGTGCTAAGAACAGTAGATCATTCGTTGACATGTTTGCCGCGTGCAATACAATAGTAGGCAATGAAATTTTATAATGCCAAAATTGTTAATTGAGAAGATTATTTAAGTTTTCAAAAACATTATGGTACAAAACAATGGCCTCTGTTCTGACAACGATAAATAATACAATTTAGTTTGCAATGGGAGAAATTGTACCAAATTAGATTCACCAAGCCAGTGCGTTTTATTTGAATTGAATGTTTGATTGGGTTATATGGATTTGTCAAGAAACGCAACGCGAATCATCTCACTACAACTCAAGTAGTAAAATTATACGTACAGGTCAGGTAAGTAACGTTTCAAGCGAAGTACTCGATTTTACTTGCTTTGTAATGCAACCACAGATATTATATTATCTTAAGTGGTATAATAACACGGCCACAATGAAAACTAATGAATATTGTAGTAGCACGGATCTCAGATAAGCATGAGTTTCACGTGGTAATTCGTTAAAGCTTAAGCATTTTATTAATCAATGACTGACGGCATCCATAAAAGCGGCTTAAAAAACAATTTTATTGCATTAATCAGTGGGGTATTCTCCTCTTCTCTAATCCATTTAATTGTTTTCATAAATTTAAACTAATTTTAAATCAATAAGTCCTCCAGACATTGTGACTTAGCTTTTTATTTACCAGAATACCTAAGCCAATAACCTACTTTGCATCTACAAAGCCCCATCTTTTCAATTCACAAATAAAACACCAAAGAACAAAAAAGTTTATGAATAAATAAAACCAAAACAACGTTTTTTGTTTTTGAAATTTACTTGAAAACCTGTAGGTAAGTTACGGCTTAATGGTTCTTTTACAACGGTTTAATGTATAGCTGGCCTTTGCTCCTATCACCATTTTGATGATTTATTACCTTCCGGAATCCATGAATCTGACCACCCCACAAACATCTAAACAAAGAAGATCCAATATTTTTTGTAGGAAACATCCGTTCAGCAAGAAACAGACATTATTTAAAACAAATAATAGCTATATTATGCAGCACGCCATTACTTACATTCATACCCTTACAATAAAACTGCAAAAAAAAACAATTGCTTTCGTACAATAAGTAAATATACGTAATAAATTCATAACCAAGTCAGTAGCGCCGTTAGTTCCACCTTCTGTTTCTATTTTTAGGTATCCGCTTAAATTTATACGGATACAAGTCATTTGATGATGAACGATCACCAAGCCGAGGAGGATCCTGTGAGATCTGTGAGAAAATTTTGCTAAAACATTTTCCTTTTCAGAAATGCTAACGACCCGACCGTTTTCAGTCTTAAGCTATTTTCAGTTCCGCTCTTATTCCAGCCAGAGCCATAATATTCTTACTTCCCAACAGCCAACAAGGCTTCCCGTCGGAAACTCACATTTGGATTGAAATTTACTGTTGTGTTATTATTGATAGCGGTATAGCGGTGGTGTTCTCTTTCTTTCGGTTGCATTTTAACTTT
>JAHZNJ010001814.1:0-10873 GCA_027744475.1 Lepidocyrtus cf. sotoi NNG-2020 | reverse complement strand
TAATCATGACTGCATTTCTAAATTCTGATAAAATAATTGTATGGAATGGTTTGGGAAAAGTTGGAGGGGCTACGAACAATGGGTTGGTTTTTATTTCCATTTTTATCCCTACACCTGTACTTACATAGATGTCTGTAAGATCAATTGAAACAGTTGCATAATATAATACTACTAAATCCAATCTATTTTAGCTTATTAAAGGTGACGGCAGAAAAGTAAGCTTTACTGCTTTCGCCGAAAGAGAGTGAAAGCTTACAATGGTATGGCTATCTTTGTGAAATATTATGTTTTTGTGGTTAGCCCAATTGTTGGTAATTAATAATGCATGTTATATTGACAAACCTTCTTTCGACTAAACAGAGAGAAAGTGAGAGAGAAAAATTGAAAATAAATAAATGTTTCTCTGTGTTATGGAGGGAAAAGCTTTTCTTCTCTATTACTAGCGCTGAGCCTACCTATTTACTTGTCTATCAGACAAATTATGATGCTATTGCTGCTGCTGCTTATTTACTTACTTACTGAAGTGAGGGAGTGAGTCGTGTGATGATGATAATGATGATGCTGACTAGTCGATGACTAGCTTGTGACGTAATCAAACAAATTTTGTCGAAAACCTTTTTTCTTGTGCTTCGTTAATTTGTATGCATCTGTAGGTTTTTCTATTAAATTATGCAGTGAGTGTTGCTTACTGCTGCTGCTGTTGCAAAAATGTAGAGTGAGAGGAAAGGAGAAATAAAATTAGTGCTACGTTTATGTGCTGTCGGGTTTCTTTTTTCCAATAAAATGTATGTCTCTCCGTCTGTTATGAATGAGAAAGCTTTTCCCCTTTATTACCTGTGCTGTTTCTACCTACTTACTTTTTTACCAAACCAATTATGAGGCTATTGAACAGACAGAGAACAGTCAGACACTAGTACTTTATTATAGAACAAATCCTGTTTCTTACATTGATGCATGTTACGGTGGTTTTGCTTACTGTATATGATAATCTCCGTTACACATTACATATTTATGCGCCACCAATATTTATTTACTAATATGAGCAAGCATAAAAGAAAAGAAACTTCTTTGCTCTTCACTTTCACTCGCCTAATCACTTTTCAGCGGGAAAATAGGCTCACGCAACAGTCTAGACTATCTCATTTATTTGCATTGAACCATATAAAAAAAACTGGTGAAAGTATTTGTAAACGGAGAGAGTGAGAGAGACAAAAGAGGGAAGAGAGCGAACACTAAGCCAGCAAGGCAAGGAGCAAGAGGGGAAAGGAGCTAATGTTTTGCTTACGTCGCTAAGCGACGTTGCGTTGTCTGTGCGGCCTTACCGTAGCCTTTCTCTCTCTGCTGAGACAGTTTCTTTCTGATGAATGTGTGTATGTAATGCAATACCGTTGTAATTAATTATAGAAAAGAAAGTCTCTCATTTTATTTTTGGAAAACGCTTTAATCGTCTCAGACGTCTGCATGAATAAAATGTATGAATATCACCAATTTCTGCTTGTCTCTAATTTTCAGGTTATGTAATTCTGCACCAAACGGCAAGAGAGAGTAAAAAGAGCAACATTTTCGTGTTGGCTTTCTTATGTTATACTTTTTTTCTAGGTGAAAATCAATAAGCTGATTTAATTAATAATGCAGAGAAAAGAAGTCTGCTCTTCTTTTTTGAAAGTGAAAGCTTTCTCTTTTTTTCATAAAAACGTAGCCTTATTATGCCTAAAAGCTTTAAGCGCTATTTACCTTTCGATGAAAGAAGAGGTGAAAAGAAAATTGATGATGTGTGTAAAAAAACGAGAACAAGTAGCTATAACTACTTGACGCGACGTCTGTTCTCTTTGTCTGCTGTCTAGCCTTTCTTGGTGTGTGTGACGGGAAGAATGGAAATGAGATGAAAAGTGGACTACGAGTTTGTTTCTTTTTGATAAGGATATGAAAATTCCTGCAATTCTCTGTTGTGTTTTTCCTTACTTATACTTTTCGGAAAACGTTAGTTGTCTGTATGAGAAATATATCAATATAATATGCTGGCTAGCACAATCAATGTGTTTCTGCTTTTGTCTATAAATTTGGAAAAAATGAAAGCAAAAGAAGGAAGAAGACGGGCATAAGAGACATTTTACCTACTTTTTTTTTATTTACTCTCTTTCTGGTGAAAAAACTAGTTGTCGTTGTCTGCCATGAGTTGCACATAAAAAGAATGGATATGATGAGTTAATTATGCCCATAACTTTCTGTTGCTTTTGTGAACCCAATAAGCACTTTCTCCTTTTTTCTACAGAGCAAGGTATAAACTGAGTAGGATTACTTTTTTTAGTTCTTAACCTACCCTAAAAGCCTTGTCTTATTTTCTGGATTGGAGAGAAAGCTGAAAGTTGCTGTTGATAAACTATTTCGTTTTTGTCGTTTGTGTGTGTTGCGTGCATGACCTATTCAATGTGTGGTGAATATTTCCTCATATGTAATGTGCATATTCAATGGAATAAATCGACAAAACCTAACATTTCTTTCTTTCTCTCGAGGGCTAGACTACTTTCGCTCAGATAAATGTAGTAGGAGTGGTATGAGACTGATGCACGTAGGATACCTGAAAAGGGATCTTATTAAAAATATATAATATATATTTATTTATCAAACCAAACGTATCCGACTGAGTGTTGTCTCTTGTCTTTCACTTTCCTTCTTCCAGTTTCTTCCTCCAAAAGTCTCGTCACAGAAAGTTGATTTATAAAAACTCGAGTGGAGCGAGAATGTAAAAGCCGAAACTGAACCAAGAAACTTTCGAGAGTCACTCACGAACCAAACACTACGTCACACCTACTACTAATTAGTATCAAGTTTCCACCGGGAACGTAATATGGGAATTTGTTGCTACGAATCGTTAACGAGACTCGATATTTCCTTATCAAGCAATCACCCAGCAACACTGCACAATCCCACAGGAAACGCCAAATGTTCACGAAGGTTCTTTTGATTGTGGGTGCTGGATGATTTTTGGAAATAATCGGGAAGATTGAAACGTTTTTGGAATATATTTTTATAACAACTTCTTTATTTCCGAGAACTTATTAACGAGATACACAGTAAAAGATGTTCTAACAAGTAATCCAAGTGTTTATCAGTCGACGAGGCCCCGACGGGAACTGTCTTTAACTTCTGAACCGCTCATCATTTTATACTTCTTCAAGCACCTAAGAATCTGACCAAATACTAGTTATTTTGCATTAGAGAATCCATCACGCAACGAAGAGATTTGTTGCCTAATATTCAATTATCTAAGCTGATGATGAAACCTCTGATCCATTTGCAATGGTCATTACTTTTCCCATTGTGTGAATATTTAATGAATGCTCATTAAAGATTCACACAAATAAATATGTGTCAAGCAATAATATTTCTCCTGACTTTCTTTGTTTCGTGATGTTTTTTCTTCAACATATTTTCATGTTTTCTTGTCGTAATTTTACCTCTTGCATGAATATTCTGATGAATATTCTGTTCCACTTTTTACCTTCTTAAATTCAGGATTATTTCTCTTTGATAAATATTCACGAGAAATATCGCTAACATTCCTTCTACCCTTTATATGTTTTGTTTATAAATGTCTCTCCCAGAAATAAATAAAGTATGTTTTTTTGTAATTACATCTCTATACCTTTAAATTAGTTTGATCTTAGTTTAACTAAAATGAACATCGAGATATTCCTTAAGCTTTAAAAAGATTCTTATCGTTTCATAGTAGTTTATATATAAGTGTAAAGAGACTCTTATCATCTCATAATTTTAATCCTTAATCTATATTTTAATAATAGCTTTACCGTATTTTGAAATGTTTATATAGTATTACCCAAAGCTTCTTTTAGTACCTAAAGTTTTTGTAAATACTTAACCTAATATTATTGTATTAACCGATGCTATTTATTATTATTATAATAACTCTGAAGCTTTTCCGGTTCTTTCTCTTCCTCATGAAGCCGGAGCTTGATCGTCCAATCCTGTTCAATACTGTTGAGTCCTGATGTAGGTTGATGATGTCTCATTTTCCGATGATTTGCTATTCTAATTCCCCGTTGTTGTGTTTCTTATTCCTGCTGAGGACTGGTGGTCATGAAATTTAACTGAGGTTCATGTCGATGAAGGAAGAAGTATTTCAACTCATTCATAATGATTATTTCCAATCGATACGTTTTATAGCTTTAACTTAACATTGTGTTCATGATTGTGGTTTAACAATGTAATTATCTAAGCAACTTTGTTCATAGATATAGTAGATACAATATGTGTTGCTAGAACATTAGCGTTAAAACAAATGGAAATTATATAGAGCTACAAGATTAATTTGATTACATACTTTGATTAGAACAAATCTAATTTGTCTCATAAAATGTTGTTGTTGTGTGGGTATATAAATAACCAATGCTTCTAATTGGCCCGATGTTCTGTTAGTACAATATAATTAGCATTAACATTTTGTTGTTTCACATTGTGTTGTTAGGACTCCTGTGGAGACCAATACATATGTTGGATCGCATGTACATAGAGAACCAAGCTGTGATTTGTTGCCTAAATAGGCTTAGAAGCTAACAACCATTAAAAGTCATAATTGTAAACAAATCAAGGTATAATCTTTTGTAATTGTTTAACTACCCTATTGGCAGGTGAAATGAATACAAATTGTTTTTGGAAAAAAGGTTTTGTTTGGATTATTACAATTCTTTGTTGCACTTACTCTGTAATGCGCTTCTCCTTTCTATTACTCTTCCTTCCCCCTTGTGTAACAAACAAGAAAATCGTCGTCTGGAATTCTGTACATAAAACACATTATTCTCTCAGATATATGTACCCAACGTCTCTGCGTTAACTTGTTATAAGCCCCTCTTTACTAAACTCCTATAATATTTTGCTGGTATAGGTGAGTAGCAAAGTAATTATGTACGTCTACATAACGTTAATGGTCCGTCCAAGGTCACGCAAAGTGTTGTAAGCAAATTTGATGTAATCCAATTCTTGGTGATGAGAAAAAGTTGTGAATTTGGAAGACCCGACGGTGGATGTCCCGCGATGCGATAGAAAGAACCGGATCGGCTGTTTATATACTCAAAAATTATCAACTATTATTTTACAATTATAATATACTTATATTGAATTATGTTAGATTTTATTATATAGCGGTATCTTACGTTTTACAATGTGTTTGCTAAATGTAGGTACTTATTTTTAAAGTTAACTATTTATCATTTACGGTTTTTTTATTCTAATTGTACCAGAGTGCTTCATGTCAGAGTTTGCTAGACTCGTTCACTTCACACGGAACGAGGTTATGCGCGTTGTCACGGAGGTTGCTAGGCTCGCGTTACTTCACGCGGAGTATTGTTGTTAAGCGTTTGTGAGAGAGGTTGCTAGTTCTCATCTCATGCCACGCGAAACTTTCCTGAAGATAAATAATAAACCGACGCGAAGAAGGGCTTTAAATATTCATCCTGTAGTCGAAGATTGTTTCCTGACGTGCGATATGCTAATCCCTATCGTGTGGTGAGCTAAAAGTATTCAGCGCGATTGTTTATTATTCTTTTTTATAAAAGTGCCGTAATGAAGCTTCTTTTTTGTTCTCCTAAACGTGCGGGGTGCCTAGCGCCGCAAATCATTTGTTATTTATATTTAATTCATATAATTCATTATTATTCATATTGTTCATTTCTGTATATAAGGGCAAGTCCATCATTACTTTCTGAATAAGATATTTCATGAGCTACCGAAATTTAACGAAACTAAACATTTTTTATTCTGGCCAGAATGAAATAAAGAGTTATAATATTATACCTAGATGGGGTAGCTTTCATCTCATTCAGTTAGGTAAGCCCAAGTATATATTCTGTATTGATTCATAAATTCTGTTCTTAATAATTCATTTTTTCCCTCCTACGTTGCCCAAAGTCTTAATTAATCCTGCGTAACCATTTGTTACGTTACGACAAGAATGTCTTAGGAAAGTTTCAAATACTCCTTCATCCCTTTGTAGTCAGTACCGAAAATAATAAAACGTTATTCTAGGTGCCATCTACTTAATATTATTCCAGAATGTAGTAAAAGTGCGCACTCGTAATTGTAGAATTAAGATTACGCTTACAGTTGTAGATTTCAACTTACTTTAATGTACTGTTGTGCAAAAATTTATAATTGTCGCGGTGATCGTTTGAATTAATGTGTATTGACACATATTTGAAGGAAATGTCTTACGTTAAATTTCCTAAAAAGTTCTGAAGATGTCAATATTTTTAGTCGCCGAGACTAATAGTGTACCTTCATTTGAACCTCTTAGTTACTCGATCTAAACTCCCCTACTCTGATCCTTTAAACTGGAATTAAAGTTGTTTTTTCCTAAGTATGTTTAACCTTACTTCAGATAATTCCCTATAACGTACGGCTAACTTCAGTGCATTTTGTTTATCGATCGCTTTAAGATTATGTTTGTCTAATGTTTCCTTAAATTGAATGTCTGTACTTTGAATCGAGTAGTCGTCATCAAAATTCGATACGCAAGCTAATACTATAAGAAAATCTTGCCAATTCATTGATATAACTGTTTCTTTATATTGTAAAAAATTTATTCTTCTTAGCAAATTGAGAAGATACTCTAGACCGAAAAGAGTAGCTCTTTGTTTGGGAACTCTTGTTTGATTTCCAGACCTAACTTCAAAATAAATGTTACCTTTTACTACTACGACTATTAAAACTTGTGTGCTGCAGCGAGTGCTTAAATATGGCTCTATTTGTTTTGCGTCTGAAAGGTAAGTGATAATATGTTTATGACCTATATAGTAAGAGATGGTGGGCTGATAAGGGCTAGGTAATTGACTGACCTCATGACTTACTCCACACGAAGGCTTGCTTTTTAAGTGAGTCTGAAGATCAACGGGGTATATATGTAACGCCAAACTAATTTCCTTGGTCTTGTTCAAAATTAGTCCAGTTTCCAGATCAATAACCAAATAAAAATGCCTGGTTACTTCGCTCACTAGACCTATTTTTCGATTACCATATAAGATTAAATCTCCTTTAAGAAATGAATATATCCTACCTAAAACCATCTTATCTATGCTTTCTGTTAAAATATATCTAATATGTCGACGGAACTGAAGGGTATACTCTCCCATTTGGGTCTTATAGTCTGGTAAATTTTGCTGAATACACTGAGTTGGTGTCAATTTACCAATATAACGCTTATAATGGTTAAATAAATTTATGCAAGATGGAATGCATGAAACACCATACTGTTTTACAGCAGCATTTAAATAGGATCGATAAATATGTCTGAAATGTGTAACTTTAATAACGTGGCATAGGTTAAACCGGATATGTCGTAATCTACTATGGTGTGGTGTGTGTATAATTAATAATCTCATCTTAGGATAATTATATCTTAGATGTCTTACCAACTNAATTAATAATCTCATCTTAGGATAATTATATCTTAGATGTCTTACCAACTGTGGTATGGTAACATCGAACACTCCACTAATGAAATGAGTTACACCGTCAATAATCATGACTGCATTTCTAAATTCTGATAAAATAATTGTATGGAATGGTTTGGGAAAAGTTCTAGGGGCTACGAAAAATGGGTTGGTTTTTATCTCCATTGCGATAGCTATTTATCAAATCAAACTTATCCTTGCAGACTCGGATATACAGCGAGAAAGTAATGAAGAAATAGAATTATGAGTGAGCGAGTAATATTTTTATAGTTTACGTTAGTCGTGGTATGTGCATGTATGACTATGCGTCCCTACACCTGTACCTACCTGCATACATTCTTACACAACCTATGATGATGCTCTTGACTCGACAATGTCTAGCCTTATGATGTAATAAAAAATGCTATCGGAAAACCTTTTTTCCTTGTGCTTTTTTAATTTTTCCCTCCAAATATATTATGTAGTTAAATTAAATTATTGCTGCGGCTGTAACCGTGCGCGACGGGAAAAAAAACTTTTTTGTTGAATGAAAAAAAAGAATGAGCCCTAATACATTTTTTCTTTATGGTTGTACTTTTTTTCAATGCTTATCTTTCTTTCTCTCTGTCTACCTACTTAAGCTAGTTGAACAAATAATGCAACTAATGATGATGATAATTGGTAGACAGCGGCGAGACGGTAACGTAATCGGAATGAGGTAATATGCAAAATTTTGCTATGTTTTCCATTATGTTACGTTATATTATGGAATGGCTCTCAAAAGCATATCAATGTGATGTATGCCCTAGTGGGGGTAAGCTACTGCTGCTTATTTACTTACTGAAGTGGGTGAGTGAGTAGTGTGATGATGATGATGATGATAATGTCTAGACGACACCTAACCGGTATAACGGGATAAGCAGAAGAAGCAAAGAAAACTTCCTCTTGTTCTTCTTTCTTTCTTATTATATGTATTGAAAAAAGAAAGCCTACCTGCACTGATTGCATTGTTGATTGTGGTAATATTGATAGCAGCAGCAGCGACAAACAGCAGTAGAAGAAAAGCTGATGATGCTAAATGTTTTTCCCTATAGTATATGCGAATTCCTCTTACTAATATTGATTGATCTGATGAAGAAGGAGAAAGAAGAGAAACAGAAAGTGTGACACTCTCTTTTGCCTTTTCCTTATATGTGGCTAAAATTATCAGGAGAGAAAAAATGAGCTCAATCGGTCTAGTCTTTTTTATGATTTTGCGAGGGTAGCGTTAATGAAGAAGTGAATGATAATAAGCACTCTGTTGCGTTTTTGCCTTTATTACTTGTGCTGTGTCTACCTGCTTACTTTCTTACTAAGCCAATTATGATGCTATCGAATAGACAGAGGACAGTCAGACACTAGTACTTTATAATAGAACAAATCCTGTTTCTTACATTGATGCATGTTACGGTGGTTTTGCTTACTGTATATGATAATTTCCGTTACACATTAAATATTTATGCGCCACCAATATTTATTTACCAATATGAGCAAGCATAAAAGAAAAGAAACTTCTTTGCTCTTCACTTTCACTCGCCTAATCACTTTTCAGCGGGAAAATAGGCTCAAGCAACAGTCTAGACTATCTCATTGATTTGCATTGATAAACATGAACCAGATAAACAAAAAAACTGGTGAAAGTATTTGGAAGCGGAGAGAGTGAGAGAGAGAAAGGAGGGAAACAGCAGCGAGCGACAAAGGAAAGGAGTTGGTTTTTGTTTTGCGTGGGTTGCTAGGCAACCTTCTTCCCGTGTCCGTTTGCTTTCTAGCCTTTCTTTTCCTTACCTAAACTTTATCCGCTACAAATGTGTCTGTTTTATGTCTGCTGGCTGGAAAATCAATCTATATCTGCGTTTCGTCTGTGCATATTTAATTAAGAAAGTAAAAATTGGGGAGCAAAATAAAGAGGAACGTTCTTTTCTCTCTTTCTAGGTTTATCTTTGCTGAGCATGAGAGCACACTAAAAGGAAGCCTTGGTTTACCTTTTTCTAAAAGCTTTGTAATGAAATGAGTGAGTGAATGTGTTAAAAGGTATGTGTCTGCTTTTTTCCAAGAGGAACTTTTAAAGAACCAAAAAATGAGTTCTGTGTGTAAGAATTTGTTTTGCTCTCTCCTTCGAGTTTTATGGGTGTGCACAATGCAAATGTGTTTAGTCTTCCCAGAAATGAAAAGCTAGCATTGCGTTTTATATGTCGCTTTTCTGTAGCCTTTCTTTCTCTGCTAAGGCGGTTTTTCATAATGAGTGCATGTAATGCAATAACGCTGCTAAAGCTTATTTATTTTATAAATATATATTGGAAAAGGAAAGTTTCTCTTTTAAAAGCCTTAACCGTCACAGACGCAGACGTCTGCATGAATAATATGCATGAATGTCACTAATTTCTGCTTGTCTATTTGTCTAATTTTCAGGTTATGTAAATCTGCACCAAACGACAAGAGAGAGTAAAAAGAGCACCCTTTTCGTGTTGGCTTTCTTCTGGTTTACTTTTTTTATAGGTGAAAATCAATAAGCTGATCTAATTAATAATGCAGAGAAAAGAAGTCTGCTCTTCTTTCTTGAAAGTGAAAGCTTTCTCTTTTTTCATAAAAACGTAGCCTTATTATGCCTAAGAGCTTTAAGCGCTATTTACCTTTCGATGAAAGAAGAGGTGAAAAGAAAATTGATGATGTGTGTAAAAAAACGAGAACAATTAGATATACCTATTTGACGCGACCTATACCTATCTGTTCTCTTTGTCTGCTGTCTAGAGTTTCTTGGTGTGTGTGACGGGAAGACTGAAAATGAGATGCAAACGTGGACTACGAATTTGTCTCTTTTTGATAAGGATATGAAAATTCCTGCAATTCTCTGTTGTGTTTCTCCTTACTTATACTTTTCGGAAAACGTTAGTTAATGTCTGTATGAAAAATACATATATAATACGCTGGCTGGAAAAATCAATGTTTCTGCTTCTATGAATATTTAATAAGAGAAAGGGAAAAATGAAAGCAAAAGAAGGAAGAAAACGGGCATAAGAGACATTTTACCTACTTTTTATGTTTCATATCTACTCTCTTTCTGGTGAAAAACTAGTTGCCGTTGTCTGCCATGATTTGCACATAAAAGAATCGATATGATGAGTTAATTATGCCCATAACTTTCTGTTGCTTTTGTGAAACCAATAAGCACTTTCTCCTTTTTCTACAGGGCAAGGTATAAACTAAGTAGGATTACTCTTTTTTATCCTTAACCTACCCTAAAAGCCTTGTTTTATTTTCTGGATTGGAGAGAAGGCTGAAAGTTGCTGTTGATAAACTATTTCGTTTTTGTCGTTTGTGTGTGTTGCGTGCATGACCTATTCAATGTGTGGTGAATATTTCCTCATATGTAATGAGCATATTTAATGAAA
>JAHZNJ010001813.1:0-12779 GCA_027744475.1 Lepidocyrtus cf. sotoi NNG-2020 | reverse complement strand
CTCACTTCTTCAATATGATTGCAGGACAGAGGAGAGGAGTAATAACAATAAAGAAAAGGGTGCTTCTTCTTGTCTTGCTTTGCATCATATCATCATCATTGCTAGAAACGATATTGTGAAGTTATGATGGAAGGACGATGGTGTAGTGGCGATAAAAATATGAAAAAATTGAGATGTGTGTAGTATTGTGTATGGGCATACCTTAAAAAGAAACATTGAAAAAGTAAATTTCTACATTAAAACTTCTTTTTTACGATAGATAAAGTTAACAGAAGTAATGAATGATGAGGGAAAGAACATTTTAGGGGAAGTGCTTACATCACCGGCTCCCTTTGAAGAGTTAACCTTTATTGCAGCAATGTTTGGGTTAAGATTGTTTGGAAAATATCACAGAGGAAAAAATGACCGCCTTGCTGACCACCACTGCTGTACTGCTGCTGCTATGAAAAATGTTTTATTCGACAAAAGAAGCAACGCGCTTGCGCTTGTGTAAAATTTGTTTTGAAAATGAATAAAATTTTAAGTTATTAAAAACGGTAAATATGGTTAATTTTTCATCAAAACGTAATTCAAACACATAATGTCGCATCTGCAAAAAACAGACAAAAATTTATAACGGTAATTACCGCACAATCTGTCATATTTTGAATGACGTCCACTATCAGCTTAGCGCCTGATTCGTACATTAATAGTAATTTTCAAAAGCATTAATGATTTTTTAAAGTTTGCATCTTCAGAAGTCATGTTGCGAGTTTGACGAAAATATCAAGATTCTCATCTCCATTATTGCTTTACATCCCATTTGGTCATTTAAACTTTGTAATTGAACTCATTAAACTGTTGCCAATTCATTTTTATATCATTTAATTAAATTTCATTAACACTGCAAAACGTGTTTAATGTCCAAACATACACATGATTTTTTAAAACTTAAGTCATCAGGCGCCACCCTAAAAGTTTCATCTTTGTTTGATAAATAAACTATACCAAAATATTTGATTCAATGCTGGACCAACACAAGACAAAAACCCAAATGACAAACCCCAAACAGTTTACTTTGCAATATAATATTCCAACTTGTTTTACAGAATCGGCACGTTTTGTTACTAAACAATGAATAATGTTTGTGGAAAACCCTTTGCGAATTCTTTTAATTTCATGTTGACTGTTTTTAGTTGAATGAAACCTTTAAAAAAGTTTTGAAATATTCAGCAGTCAGCTAACCACCAACTCATTAACAAAAGGCACTGCTTCAGTTATTCACGCAATAGTAGCAAACTTTTGAGTTCAAAGACCCAATTAATTTATTTGACCAACCAAAGCTTAAATTTATCATTATAACAAATCATGTTATAATCATCACAATATTCTTTTAAAAAAACCCTCTTTTGTCAAATAGCTTTATAATATGTTTCTGCAATGTACGTATTTTTGCAAATATTGTATGTTCATTTATTTCCTCAAGCTAACGCTTCCTTCCTTTTACTGTTTTAGTGACCCCACTTATGGCGAGGTCAGTGCTTGCTAACTGGTTAACACTGCTTATTCATCATAATAATCATCAGCAACATCGTAAGCATATCAAATTATCATAAACATAAACAAAAACTGAAGTGGACTTACACAAACTTATTGCAGAAAGAGAAATACTTTACTATTTATTTACCTACTGCATACATACTACTACATAGCAGTAAAGGTTTTTTATAATGAGCTTAACATATTAAATGCTCCCTAAGTCGAGTATTCATAAATCCTTCTTCTCTTTCAGTTTTGCATAAAATACTTCGTTTCAACAGCATTTGCCAATAGTAAACAATTTGTAAAGGAGAAACTGCATCGTTTTTTAATATAGCTTTTACGTTGCAAATTAAACTTAATTTTTGTTTCAGCAATAAAACTTAAAATTAAGTTCCTTGAGGCATTTTGATATCAAAGTTGACAATTATTCATGAAAATATTGTTTAAAAATTTCAGAAAACTGTAAAAAAATTGCAAAATTCTGATTAATTAGCAGTTTAAAGTTTTTATTGCTGAATTTTTTAAATTTTGTTATTTTACATACTGCATCCGTTCTCTCCTTTTCTGTTTATATTCTCCTCCTTCTCATTATTATGATCCTTTCATTTCTTTCTTCTTCTCTGTAGAAAGGCTACTAAGGCTATTATTAAGATAAGAAGCCGGACTACAAAGGCTTACTTGGAGCTTATGAGGACTTATACCCAGGCTTACGCATACTTATACTTTCTTAGCTTAAAACGCTTGAGACTTTGTCATATTCATTATCATTTTAATTTGTAACTCTTTCTTCGAAAATTGTCTGAAAGTTTAGTCATACATGCTCGTTTTTGCGTTGTTTTATACTGAATTTTTAAGGAATTTTCTTTGAAAAAATTTAAGTAGCACCCGTGCTAAGTAAAGGTGGTGACCTCAGCCACCAACTTTAGACTATTATTTAATTTTATTTTGAATTTAATTTAGGATTTGTAAAATTTAAGGTATTTATTTGTATTTGCTCAGTTCAGTCCGTTTTCCTTCTGACCTGAGCTGTGAGTGAGTGAGTTCAATGTTGGCCCGGAAGTCTTTGTCAAATTATAGGATTTGTAAAAATCTCTTCATATGGGATTTTGTAAGTAGTAAACTTATTAAGTCTAACATAATAAGTACTAAGTACGCAGTTTATAAACGAACACAATCAAAATCTTTATTTTAAAAATTTTACTGTTTCTACAGTAAGTCCAAAGTTATTTAGTCATTTCTGACAAGACATGGGTCACGTCACGTCATATCATCATCAGTCGGTCCTCTTTTTTTCTTTATTTGCTCTTGTTTAAAACCGCAACTCATGATCATGTAAGACTCATGATCAACTCATGAACTTGATGAAGAAGCATACCAAAACAGAGGAACCGACATAGTATTTTAAATGTAAAGTTCAGTAAAACTAAGAATGTGCGGCTGACAAAATAAAATATGAGGTTGGATTTACTCCTTCTGGTAATCTGGTATAAAACCAATGCCAATGTCAAATGTAAGTTTCCGTTAAAAACCTGCTGAATTGAATGAACCTAATTTAAATAAACAAACAGAGAATTATATTATTTGAGTAGTAGTTATTTAAATAAGAGACGGAAAAAACAGTAGCTTGACATTTGACATGACATAATATCATGGCTAATAAGTACGTAACTTTACACACAGGCGTGTTCTTGTTTTACTCTTCTCTCCTCTTTCGAAAAAAAGAATACAAACTTGTCATAATTTTTGACAGGAAGCTTCAGCTTCAGCAGCTACCGAAAAAAAGTGTCAGAGAATGAGTAAGCAAAAGCAAGGGAGCAAACAAGCGGGCCTTTTACAAAATCAGCATCACATCGTCATCATAACTTGAAAGGAAACAAGAACAAGTCTTGTCAAAGTTCTCTCTCGTCGGTTATTCGTCAGTTCTCACATTATCCTATTCTTTCGCATTTCTCCCCGTTGCGTTGAATAATTCACAGCTCAAATTTCAATATTTTTCGCTGCTTCTATACCAATTGGCCAGCTAGCTAACTTGCTTTTACTATCGATGCTAATGAAGCGCATTTTCCGCATTATTCATATTCATTGTTTGTTATAAACTACAGGAAAATAATTTAACGCAGCTCCTGATCTAATTCAAATGCAGATACAGCCGCAGCCGACAATAACATGAAACATTTTTTGGTTAAATAGAGTAAACACCAGAGAAAGAAAGACATTTTTCATTCGAATTCGACGCTCTGTTTTTCTCCTGTTTACTTTCCTTGTTTGGGCTCGCTCACAATTCACATCAAATGAACCCATTTCATTTGGATATTTCATCCCTTCTTTTTCTTTCTTTCTCGCATCGCATCTCCTGTTTGTGCTTTGTGGTCATTTGAGGTGTAGCGCCTCACCAAACCACCACCTTAAACCAAAATTACGTACAAAATGGGAAATACTAAGCAAACTAAAAAGTATCCCTTTACCCTTAAATTAATTTCTTTTCTCAATGCATGAGCCCTTTTTCTGTTGTGAAAATGCCTGGATTGTTTTTTTCTTTCTGTTGCAATATTGTCGTATACAAATAAGCTGTAGTTAGCAAAGAGACGAATCCATTCTGTACAAGTATTTTCGTTAAAAATGAAAATGAATACCAGTCAAGTGTGGCGGTGGTTGTGCGGTGATCTGATTTTCTTTAACTGACTGACGAAGGTGGTGGTGGTGAATTGCTGAATACAAAACAAGAAGTCTCACACTTGGATACACAAATTTACTTCCTTTTGTTATGACACCAGTTCCGATTTCATGCCTTCAATCTTACTTCAACACAGAATGGAGAACGATGATGATGATTATCATAATGGCCAGCAGATATGATAAGATTGACCAATTCTAAACAATAAGTATGTGAGAGAAAGAAACACCAAAACGAAAGGCTGCAATGCATGCATGAATTGGAAGTACGTTGGTCCGTCCAACACCCCCGTACAATTTTATTGTCTAATTCAACAACAAAAATGTAAACAAAAATTTTATTCTGATTTGAAAAATGACCACAACAGCAGTTCATTATTCGTAATATTGCATAATGCGAGAAAGAAAATTGAGGATGACAAAAATTGAATAACATTTTCATGGAGATTCGATTCATGGACAGAAACTTAGTACGAGCTGTGGACAATGCAAAATTCAAATCTCGATAAGTAAACAATGAATAACAATAAAAGCCTACATATTTTGATATTTTTTCTATTTGGGTGGGTAATTTACCAGGTCGAACGAATGGGAAAGAATCAATAATAAAATTTAATGGGAAAGGGTCAAAACGGCATAACAAATTTGTGGAGATTCGAGAGACAATGACAGAAAAAATCGTTTGCAACAATGCAATGCTGCACATTGGAATTACACACGCATTCCAGTTTGTATTATTGTCCAGCTATTAGTTGAAAATTGAAAAAGAGGGAGGGAGAGGAGAAAGAATGCAATGCAATGCCATATCATATCATGTCAAATGACACGCTTCTCACACTAAAGAGAGAAGGAAAATTAATTTTGAAAAATGAAGTAGCTGCAAAGAGCGTTACGATTACGAGCAGCCAGCCACACTCACCTCATTGTTTACAGAGGAGACGTGGAGTTGAGCTTGTGACTTTTCTTACAAGACAAAAACATGAAGGAAACCTTCTTGCTTGCAATGCAACGTAACAATAAAAGGATGATTTAGCTCAGAGAGTTTGTACAGGGGACAGAAGAAAATATGACAGAACTGTTCAAACAGTTTTGATTTATGGCTCATTATGAAAATGATAATTACACGCATTTTATTTCAAGTGTCATGTCATACGTACGTACGTACACAACAAGAATGATTATGCTAGCCAGAGCAGAGGAGAGCAGAGTAAGTGTGATTGCATTGTAAATGTGACTTTTACAGTTAAAGACAAATTGTTTTACAATTGAAAAAAGTCTCATTTTTACAGATATTTTTTTTAGCAAAGCGAAAGCCAAACTTTTACAAACAACGAAAAAGAAGAAGAAGAGAATAGATTTTTTTATGATTCATGATTGTTTTTAATGTAAAGAGAAATTAGTTACATCTGCTCGAAATGAAATTCTAAACAAGCGAGAAAAAATGTATGTTTTGGTCAACGAGAAGAAGGAGGGGAGAAGAGGAGTGAATGTCAACATTATTATAAAAAAGTGAAGCAACGCAAACACAGGCAACAACATAAAATGACAATTATGAAAGTAGCTGGTGGCTAGCTAGTAAATAATATTAATTGTAAAAAAGTTTATTTGCTTCTTTGATATGATGTGACTATGACTGCGTTTTTCTTTGACTTCAAAGTCATCATCGGTTGCAAAAAACTATGAAAATTGCAGTAAAATTAAATGTAAACATTGCGGAGAGACGAAACAGAGATATGAAAGTCATGCAACAAGAGAAGTCAAGCCAAGAAATTAAAATCCCAGGAATGATTATTGCGCGTTTAGTGCAATTGCGTTTTTGATATGCGAATGATGTGTGTGGGATCATTTTATAAACAAAAAGGTTGTTTAGTTTTTCTAAGAAAATCTTTTTCGCAATGTTTGCAAATACTTCAAAGAACACTTTTGTTCATTTATTGCAACACTAACACTTATCTTGAATTTGTTTTAAGAAACATAAGAGGGGTGACGGGTGACAGGGTATCGTATGTAATAGTATAACAGAAACAGAGCTCTTTTTGGTAAAATTATTGACATTTTAAAAAGTTGATGACATGATGGCTAGAAAGGGGAATGATATAATGCTACGTAGTAGTACGTGGGTTAATTAACCTTGATCTGCAAATTAGCACTCACGCTGTTGAGACTTATGAGACTTCTCTGATACACAAATTTCAGATGACCACACAACCACAATAATTTACCACCCACGAAGATTCTTTTTTTATTGTACAAAAAAGCAAAATATCAGAAATTAAATTATGTCAACAATTTTAATGCGCATACTTCACAACCAGTCCCTTTGTTTAATTTGATACAATATTTAATTGTAACTGCAGCAGATTGCAGAAAAACTCGAATGCTGTAGAGGAATTACGCGCAGTAAAGGGCTTATAAACCAAAATGAAGGGGTGTGTTTAGTTTGGAGCCACCCGGCTCGTCAGTTCTATCATTTAATTTTCTTGGTACTAATCCTTGCTTCACCTGCGCTTCTATTTCCGTTTTGAAATTAGTGCTTTACGCACATTTAAATACTTGGACTATGTCAAATCTTGCAGCATATCTTATCTACCACTAATGCCTATCTATGTTAAAAAAGGGTTACAAATATTCCTGAAGATTATCAACTTGACTAATATTTGGAAGTATTTAATTTAATTACGGTATTACATAAGCTGTTGATTGTTTTTTTCTTGTATGACGTTTTTTGTTTATCTGTTTTTGTATTCATAAGTACTTTGATAATTTACCACGAGAAATATAAAGCTGTTAATAATACTGATGATACCACGCCAAAGCAGTCTTTCATTTAAACTTTTTAATCCTAAAAGTAGTAACCAAACCCAGACGAAGAGAAAGATTTTCAAGACAAGCATGCGGCTGCGGCACGCTTCATTATCGACTCAATACAAATTGTACTTATTAGGTAAGTACTTTCCAAATGCGTGAAGATTGTCGTATCATAAAAAAAGAAGGCAACACTACTTGACTACATGATGCTACGTGGATTTTCGTCTTATATTTTATGCATACCTGAAAGAGTTTGTATGAATATGAAATGAAATTCAGAGAACTATACCAAAACCAATAAGTAAACCACAAATATTTCCTTTTCTTTTTGTAATGATTACTTTTCTACTACACGTCAAGTCAAATCAAAGCCACGCCAGATCAAAGCATTTATTATTTTGGTATTATTAAATATTGTGTATGGTCTGGTGTATGTTTACCAGATTTTAGAAGTTAATTTTCTTTTGGGATTAGTTTTCATATCATTAAATCTCATCATAGTATAAATAACACGAAACATCATTATCAAAATAAAAAATATAATTAATAGGTGCAGCAGCAGCAGCAGCAATAGAAACAGGGTAACAGATATTTCCACCATCATCATAAACAACATCAACAGCACACATTTGTTTTAAAGGTAATTTAATTTAAGTACAAGAAGAAAAAATTTTATTATTTGGTATGCTGGTCAATTAAGCAGCCCACACCATTCATCATTCCACCTAACCACACCACAGCCAAACCATTTAATTTCCAAAGTATCAATTTTCCTCCCCTTCTTCTTTCTTTTGTCAAAATACTTAAATATTTGTAATCTTGAAGGAATAAGTTGAATAGGTTAAGAAGAAAATTAGCCGCTATGTACACTACACCAGTATAATTAAGTACTGTAAATGGATACCTACAAGTTTCTAATGTTGTCATTCCCAAAGAGTTTTCCGATTCCGACTCCACCCCTCACAGAAAAAATCTTCCCTTCCGTAACTTTTTAAGGGAGGTGTAATATTTTAATGATGACTTACATGATTTTTCTATTTAACGCGGATGATCCTTAAGCAATTATATGATTATCGCAGTAATCCGACAAAGTATTTAATTGCATATTATTTGGTTCCACGACAAAAGCGTTTTTGAATATTATTTTACTCTCCTCCGTAGCTTTAGATGCACCAACAGAAAAAAATTTTGAAACTACATTAAATAGCTTACCTGTGTTATGGTGAAAGTTGGTGTCCGCGTCTTATGGTAAAGAGCTGAAATTGTTTTTCAATCCAAGCACAAAATGCACCAAAAGTGTTCAATTCAGATTTTATATTTTAAAAATTATTTGAATTTGTCACTTTAATAAGAAATGTTCCGTTTAAATCAATTCTTTGAATACAACTTCGGTTTTCCCTCGTCACGTGGTAAGATCTCGTCTTCTTCGGTTTTAAAACGCAGTAAAGAAAGCTATTACTACTACGAGAGACTTAGGGATGATCAATATGACAGACGATGAGAATGACAATGATGAGCAGATCAAGCTAAAATGTAAAATGTGGCTGTGTGGAAGCAAGCAAGCTCTTCTTTCTGACAGAGTAGAAATGATTCTCTTTTCTCTCCAACTTACTTTTATTCTGGTGCGGTGCTCTTCTCAGGCTCTCTGGTAATAACAACAACGAAAAGGAAAACCAACGCGTGTAGCAAAGTGAACAAAGTGACAACATGAATAAAAAAGATTTTCAATCTTCTCTCCACAAGCAAGCTATGAGCTCTCACTCTCTTCTCTCCTTTTTATTCCTATTCCCTTTTCCATTAAATATAAAACTCAACTTGCGTCAGAGAGAGAGAGAGAGTGAAGGAGAGAGAGAGAGAGAATTGGGAAAGGAAAAATTCATCTACCACCAGAAGCAGCAGCAGCAGCATAACCAGAGCAGAAAAAATGTACGGACAAGCTTACCGTAGTTGTTTACCGTCGACGGACAGAGTCGAAAGAGAAAAACACAAAAGAAAAAAAAATCTTTTGCCTACTACAAAAGTACGAAGCTGATGCGAGATAGTTAGTTGTATATGGGAAGACAAATGGAGAGCTTTTTTCCATGGAAAAAATTATTTAAGCAATAGAGTTTGCGATAGATGGATGAAATATAAACGAAAGAAATAAGCCATTACCGTCATGCATAAAGTACATGGAAAACGGAAAAGAAAAGAGTTGATGGGCTGAATTGAGAGAATGACAAAAGGGTTGCACGTTACACCGTTGCTGGATGAAAACTGGAATCAACAGTAATGCAAAGGAGTAAAATACAATAAGTAAATTACAGTTGTGAATTAATACAGTTCCAGAAAATGGTATGATTTTCAAATTTTGAATAGTTGTAAATAATGTCCAACAATCTCAATTTACTTTAACGCGCTTGTTATTTTGCATATTTTTTTTACACTCTAGAGCAATAGGTTCATTAACTGGAATCGTACCATACCATAAATTAGGATTAACCTTAACCTTAACATACATTTTATATCATTCGCTTATAGTAATATTAGTAAATTAATTAGTTAGGTTAATCGTATTAATCTGGAATAATTTTGCTGGCAGAATTTAAAATACTTTATATTTTGAAACGATTACGCAAGACCCTAAACCTTCCACTCGTAATTTAAATCAGCGATAATTATTATATTTGAATTCGTAATATTTTCATTTGAATTTTTTTCTAGACAAAGGATTGAATAAATTTTCGTAATATAATGCATGTTCCTGTAATCAGTGGTGACGATATTTTATTACGCTGTAGTCTTCACAAGTTCAAGAGACCACGGTCGTCTGTCGCCCACCATTTTTATTGTTGCCTTATTAATTAGTTAGGTTAATCGTATTAATCTGGAATAATTTTGCTGGCAGAATTTAAAATACTTTATATTTTGAAACGATTACGCAAGACCCTAAACCTTCCACTCGTAATTTAGATCAGCGATAATTAATATATTTGAATTCGTAATATTTTCATTTGAATTTTTTTTATTTCATATCTAGACAAAATGTTGAATAAATTTTCGTGATATAATGCATGTTCCTGTAATCAGTGGTGACGATATTTTATTACGCTGTAGTCTTCACAAGTTCAAGAGACCACGGTCGTCTGTCGCCCACCATTTTTATTGTTGCCTTATTGCTTGATTGCTTCCTTCCTTCTTGCTTTTGATAAAATACCAAACATTTAGATTCCATTCATATTCAGTTCCATTACAATTTTATCTATTTCCTTCTTGTCACCGAGAAAAATGAGCATTCCATTTCCAAACAAACAGAGATTTAAAATAACGAAATAAGTATCAAATCCAGTTGGAAAAAAGAGAAAAAGAAACAAAACAACAAGCTTAAAAGAGTAAAAGTAAGCAAGCAAGCGTCTGTCTTCTTTGTTTGGTTTAGTAGGCACGACACAACAGCAATCGCACTCTCCTCTTCCCATCTTCTGCAATAAGAGAAGGGTCAGATGTTACCGATTTTTTTTTGTTTTCATAAGCAAAGGCTAACAAGCAAATCGCATTTTCACACAAGAGGCAAAACAATGCCTCCAGTCCTTTTGCCGTAACCTGCTCTCTTGTTTGATACACAACAGCATAGCAGCTCACATTACGTTTTCCTCCCTATCAATTTAAATATTTGTTAGAAACTTGTCCTGTTATGATGAAACTGTAACATTACCCCTTTCATTATTGTTTGAATTGTGGAAGTGGAACCCTCTCTCTTGCCCTGCCTTGTTTGATCTGTCACAAATTTTCCGGTGGTAGTGGTGTGGTTGGTGACAGTGCAGTAGTGTTGGTGTCTATGCTATGCTAATGCATGAGATAACTCTTTCTGTATTCATTCCAATTCCAGTTATAAAAATGCTTATTATGCAAAACAACGCACGTTGTTTTTGTTTGCATATTTGCTTAGCTTTTTGATTTGATTGACGCTTTTCTGCGTTGCGTTGCTGCTGATTTTATTTGTGCCTTACCTAGTATCTACTAATTTAAATAATTTAAGCCTTTTTTACAAAAATATTTGCTTGCAAGCATGAATTTATTAAATTTACAAAAAGTATAATATGCAGTCTGAAATGCGTCGTAGTCGTGCGTTATATTACCTGCTGCTGCATTTATGGAATTTGATTATTACGCAGTAGAAACTTTTAAAAAATTGACTAAAGCTGTAACTGCCTAACTAAAGCCAATTCAAACACCGACGCGACGTTTAGTTAAGAAAACGCGAGATTGATTTTTTTATACCTCTCATCGAATTTCCTTGAAAGTAATTTTCTCGCACTACAACACATTATCAGATAGCTCAATCTTTTTTAAAAAGTAAGGATTTGTGGTTATTTTGACGATCAAGTGGAAAAGAGACTTTAGGAAATGAGAAACAAAAAGTCATTTGAAGGCAACACGTTCATGCCATCTTTCACCATTTTCTGGAATCAGGGAATGCTTCAATAAATAAAAATACCTCTTTTTACTGATAAATAAATTACTTATGAGCTTTGTTATGAAGTTATGATGTTAAATTGAATTCTTATACCATACATCTATTTTGTAGTGTACCGTAACTGTTTAAATTACACATTTCTTAGATTATGTCTTAATTCATTTATTATAAATAAAGCTATTTAATTTGTAAACAACGTGTACCATTTATCGTAATAAGTTTTGTATGTCTGTAGTAAACACATTTGAAATTATTTTTTATTGAAAATGTCCTCAAAATTTATTCGAAGAGAACAACATTTAATATAGAAAAAACATTAATTTGCATTAATGAAAATGGGAGAGTGGGAGTTTCCTATCAACAACTCAACAACCAAATTGCTTTTCACGGTTTGTTGATGCACTTGAGTAAGCAATTGGTATAATTTGTAAGAAATTAAAGGAAAGTTGTGTGTTTATGGATTTCTGCAAATTTGACTACTGATGGAGGGAGATCAAGGTCACAATACAATAGGTCACAATACAATATACTTATGAAAAATGAAATCTTAATAGCGAATTCATTTAGGTACTTCCTTCTACTAACATCAACATCATTTTAAAAAACAGACACTTTTTTAACGAAGAAATGAAAACTCAAAACGTTTCCCAAAAGAACCAATTGAACACAATTAAAGTTAATCCTTTCCTAGCTCCTCCTCCGGATCCTGAACATTGTGGCAGAAATGACAGCATTGCAAATTATTACAGAGCTTGTCTTGACGGAGCTTACTTTCTCTGTTTGTGCCCGTTCCGTTTGAAACTTGTGAGTTGTAAAGAAAGTAATAACTTTCTCAGTAACGATTATCAACCATCATCGTATTTCGTACTCGAAAAGTGGCTACCTCAAAAACTAGTTTGTTTCATTCTCACCATTTTGCATTTGTTCTGGATGGTTTTTGATATTAGAGGAACGTTTCTAAGTAGCCGATCTGATTCTAAAAATCCTAAAGCCTACTTTGGCATAGTCCATATTAACACAATTACATTGCATACGATCTGCTTAATCAAATATTTTTGGTTTGATCAGGAAAACTTCGTAAATATTGTAAATTTTATTTTGAAATCGGAACAACGAGCTGGTAATTACCTGTGCTCATCTGCATGGACTCGAACAGGAAAGAATTTTAAGGGCAATATGATGATGCTTGCTTATATTCTTGCTATATTATCTGGTGGATTATCCTTAGCAAGATGGATTGGTTTACATCTGGAATCACGAGGATGGTGGGAGGAAATGAAAGCGCAAGCTGCATTAATATTTTTCACTGATTTGATGGGTTTTG
>JAHZNJ010001812.1:0-22155 GCA_027744475.1 Lepidocyrtus cf. sotoi NNG-2020 | reverse complement strand
CGATTCTGCCTTAAATGGAATAAATTTTTTCTGCGATGACATTGGTTCCAAGAGCGACTCAACTTTCCTCTTGTCTGGTGAGGAAGAACAGTATGGAACTTACGGAAACACGTTCTTTTGCAATGGACTCGCCACCGGTTTCCAACTCCGTTCTGAGAAGTATCAAACCATCTTTGCTGATGACACAGCAGCCAACAACTTGCGACTGTTTTGCAACGCCAACTCGAGCAATGTAATTGAAGGCGATGGCTTAGGTTTTGGAGACTGGACACAACCTCAGGGTTGCTTCAAAAAGCAGGCACTCTGCGGTTATCAGAGCCAAGTAGATCACGATTTAAAGTCAGGTATGAAATTGTTCCCTCTCGAATAAAAAAATAAGCTAATGATGAATAATTTTCGGTAATCGTTTATCAATGAACGTTCAATTCTGTGTTGTAGGAGATATCACGGGTTTAAATAATATTAAGATGAGATGCTGTGACGTTGATGATCCCGCCGTCGTCTGCGAACCAGAAGACAAATGGGACCTCCTCATTGAATGTGACAATATTGACGCTACATCCCCAACCAGATGTGAATATAAGCGGAAAGTAGGCATTTCACACTCTGCCGCATTTTCAGAAGGTTACTCTGAACTTGTTGAAGCATACGGTGACCTCGGTTTCAGTTTATTGGATGCCCTCTCCGGTCTTGGAATCAACTTTGGCTTGAACTTGGGAATTAACAGTACAACTGGTTATAACTGGTCAGCATCCAATTCAGAAACGTGGTCAGTGGAAACGACCACAACAATATCATTTGATGTCCCACCCGGCATTCGAACCCAATTGTCACAAACTTTAGGAAAATGTGGGATTTACACTGTGAGAGCACCCAAGATCAAGAGGGTTGACACTAATGTATTCACCAATCAACAGACTATCACCTTTATTGACATTTAAATTATTTAATTTAAAGTGGTTTATGATACGAATAGTATTGATATTAAGTAATGAATTAGTAATTAGTTAACATAAGCGCATTGTATTTTTTACGTGTTTGATCAAGATCATTTTATGTAGTGTAAAAAATAATCTTCGTCAAAACCATTAATTTTGTGAGGTTGGATCAAGTCATTTTAAATCTCAAACTGATTGGAAATTGGAATCTGAATTCATAATAGCGTCGCTTTTCACAAATCATCTATCGCGTCACTACTATCTAGTATGTCGCAGCGCAGCATGCCCCATTTTATGTAATATTGCACTTTTCCATTTTTATTGATGAGCAGCATTTATTCATTTCGTTGCATGAACTCTGATGAATATTATACTGTAATTGTATGTCGCGTCGCGTCGAAATTGTCGTCCGTCATTCGTCATCTACGCTTAAAATAGCTTGCGCTACCAAGTACTAAGTACAAATACATAGTACAATGCAATACCCTAAACTGCATGTTGTATTGCGTTGTTGTACTTGTGCACTGTTTTGCATAAATCTCCTTTTTCGCATCATGCAGGGGCAGTCTTGCAGTATGAAGTGTGCGTGTAGTGTGGAATGATCTTCGATTTTGCTTGCTTGCACAGACGCAAAAATGCATTTAAGTTTTGGCGAACAAAAAGCACATGCATTGAATTTAACTAGGACTTCTAGACTATGACAAGTTTGACAACTTGGAAAAACCAAAATATTTTGCAAAACAGATTTAAAAACTATTATTTCAGTAATCATCAGATGTTTTTGTTTTGAAACTGAAAGGAAAATTTAGTGAAAACAATTTGGAAAAAACATTTATTCTGTGTCAGCATAATTTTTTGAGTTTTAATTGAACACACCACAAAAGGACGATTGATTTTAATTTATTTGCAATTTCGTCTTCCTCCAAGACCGATTGAAACATTAAAGTTAATACTCCAATTGATTGAGTGCAGATTTTTACTACATAGTTAGGAATTGATTTGCTGGAATAAGCGAATGTTATAAATAAATAAATATGTTACTTACTCCAGCATCTTCTCCAAGACGAAGCGGAGCCTTGCCTGAAGCTGCAGCAGGTAATAGTGGAGGTAGTGCTACTGACATAGACCCGACAAGGTGCGATATAATTTCAAAATAAGGAATAAATTCATTTTACTAACAATTTAATGTTTGACTTTTGTTGTTTGTCATTTGTATTGTTTTTAACATTTTTTATTTTTGTTTATTCGTTTGTTAGAGGGAGAGGCCAGATGCCACGTGAGTACCAGTTTCAACAACGTCAAAGAAATTTTCAACGGACACGTCCAACTTACAACAATATGCCACCTCCATTGGAGTATTCATCATATTACCCGAGACCCACCTTTACCGGCGTAGGTCCTCGTTATGGCGGTGGAGTACCGTTAAGGAGGGGACCAGGACCAACTGACAGGAATGGCTACCCTGTAGCATTCAACAACAAACTACACCACAAACAATTTATCGAAGATATGTCCACCGAAAGCAAGATTTCCGAAGAGAAGTACAGAGCCCAATTCGAAACCTTCCCGGAGCTGCCTCAGCTAGCGCACGACAGGATTAGGGAATTTGGAAACGAGATTTTGGCATGCTACTCCGTCCAGCTTTGCAAGTTCTTCAACGACTCTCTAATTGAATCAAGCCCAAATAGTTTTGCTGTATTTACGAAGAAAACTCGAACGGGGCAAAGATGGCTGATGGTATTTAAATGTGAACGGGGAAGGGTTAACATCTGCTTCAACAAACTGTTGACCAATCAACTCGTAGTTCGATGTCTTAATCCTGTCTCGGTGGAAGTAGAGCCAAGCCTCGGAGGAGGTCTCAATCTCAACAGTACCACTCCTCAAGAAACCTGTGCCTTCACATTTGTCGGTCACTCTGAAGCAACCAAGTTTGTTCAAGATATTCATGAAAGTCAAACTATTGTATGGAACCACCGCGAAATGTCCCGGGAACAGACACTTAGTGGATTAGGTCCAATTTCAAATGATTATTATGGCCATCCTCCTCCTCCTAATTTAGGATATTACCCTCTACCACCTCCCTCGCCTCGTCATCCTGTAAGATCACACTCTGCGAGAGTATCATCCAACCCGTACTTCATTCCAACCAATTTTCCGCATCCGTTGACGCCAAGGATGAAACCACTCCCTCCCGTGATGGCTAGATCCCAGCGGTCTCCGTTTACAATGACCTGTCGAAATACTACTCAAAACGTTGGCCTGGATGAGAATTGGAGGATGGATTATGGACTTCCTGTAGCTCATCATGCAACTACAATGACAAATTTTAATGCTCCTCCACTTCAAACATCACTTACGCCAGTCCCTCATTCTCCTATCAGGAAACGTTCTAGAGGATCCAGTACGGATAAATATGCAAATGCACCAGTTACCGGTGGTGGCTGTAAAAGTGACGGTGATGGTGATGGAGGGGACTTTGTTTACAATAGTCTCACTCATTCAATGGCGCTACAGAATTCTTCAGAATCAAAAGCAGCATCAACCGAAGAAGATAGTCCATTGAAGGAAGCATCCACTGCAAGGAAGTTCCAAATATCCGATGTGCTCGTCAGTAATAAGCGAGATGTTGGAGCAGGAGGTATAACATGATGCAACAATTGCTGAATTGTTTAAATCTGCATTTTTATTTGATTTGGCATTAATTCATTTTTAATTTTAAATAGCTGTCGAGGACGAATTCTTTTCAATTGGTGCTGGTGAGCTGCACATAATCGATAATGGAAATGAGCAGTTGGACGAAATAAAATGCGTCAATTCAGGAGGGCATCTTTTGTTTTCGCAGACTTTATTTGGATGGAACAAGGTGAAGTGTCCAGAAGAGAATCAGCAGACGAATAGTACGTCTACTTCCAAAGATCGTTGTTGGTGGATTGGTGCTGCTACTCTGGGTGCAGATGGGATGAAGTTGAACACTCTAGATGGGGGAGGAGGTGGGGATGCTCCTAAAATTCGGGAATTTAAGGCAACATTTTCAAATGAAGAGACTGCTAAGAAGTTTGCCGAATTATTTCAAAAGGTACCTTATTTCGATGCATTTTTTCATTATTATAAAAATAGATAATTGAAAAACAATTTGATTTGGATTTTTGACTGTTGATGTATAAAAATAATGTAATTATTTTGCAGGGTGCAGTAAAAGGGAACAATCCCGATGTTAGGAAACGATATTTGGCGCAATCATTGCGGATTTAGGTACACTAACAGCAGTAATTTTAAAAGCATAGCTCATTAACGTAATAGGAACCCTCCTCCATGTGAACTTCTTCTGCTGGACTTAATACTTTATGGATTAAAATAAATGTGATGCCAATGCTAGCGCTAACGTCATTTACAAAGTGTCCTGTTCCCGTTTTCGTAGCCTTAATTCATGTATCGTTCTGAAAAATCTTATTTCCATTTGTGTAAACATATGAAATTGCGTATTATACTAATAATATGTCAATGCCAATTTTATGAATTTGTTTGGTAATTAGAACTTACTGTGTAGGATTTATAAGAATGTACGGTAGTTTGTAGTATTATATGATGTTGTTGCTTTGTGTATGCTTTATTGTATGATACTAAATTATTAATTTTCATTTTGTATGGTTTAATTTTATGGTTTATGCATGCATTATTAAAAAAATAGAAATTAATTGGAATCTTTTCTTTTTTTCTGTCTGACACATTTTTCATTTTATTGACAGGATATCATTTTCAAATTAACTTCACAGACTTGAACGCAAAACAATAATATTCCATTCCAGTCACAAGTTCATACTTTTTTCTTTCATCATCTTTTTAACATCATAAATATCTTACTTATTAGCGATAACATATCCACTGTTAGGTATTTATTTATCAATTAATAATATGTAGGTTTTTGCTTTTCCTTAAAATAGTATTGTTCTTACTCAGCTGATTAAACAAAACTTACAAATTGCTTTTTTACTTTCCTTTTTTCACACACAACAGTAATCCACCTTGATTTCCAACTTTCCTTTTAATTTACTATTTACCTACAACCTAAATCTTGTACATGAAATACATACTTTCTCTTTCCTTATACATTTTTCTAGTACAACAATCAACGCTCTAGTAGTATCCTGTCAAATATTATTCAGTACAATTTTCTATAAATTATGTAAACCTACACTATATCTAGTTCTTTCCTACTTTAGTTTAAATAACACTTACAATTACCTATAATGATATTGAAGATCGTATTAAAATGTGATTTACATTACACAAGGTATTTAATCTATGTATAGGGCAGTCACTAAATCTCTAAAAACAGATTACGTTTTTCTACACTTTCTACAGAGGAGCTAATCTTAAATTAAACTATTTCTTCTTTGCCTAAAATCTGGAATCTTGTTTCTAATTTAAATCTATTTTCATACACGTAATTATAAATTAAATATTTTAATGCATTTTTATCTTTCCTTTACTTAAAGTTTTACTTACCTAAATATAAATAACTATCGCTAAACTAATTCTAGTCTAAAACATTTCCTTCTGGAAAAAATCTTTCACAATTCAATAAATTAGTAGTAAATAATTTCTTGTAAAATAAATATTGTACAGTTAACACTTTAATTTTAATTCAAAAACATAGCATAAATCTTACAATTACTGTAAATTGTAATTAATAACGTTTTGTTGGAAGGTACTCTGACAAATAATTTTTGAATTATTTGATATTTTGTTAAAAGAGCGTAATATTTAACTTCAAACCGTACACACAAACTGACTCAACTGTCATTTTAACTTTTATTAAGTAATTATTTGAATTTTCTCTTGTTTTAAAATATTCCGTGAAAAGTAAGCAGTAAGTAGTAGTTAGTAAGTATACCGTTGTTTTGTTGCTGTACTCTTTCTTAAACTTTTGCTAATTTTTTATGATAATAAAGTAGTTTGCCTAATTCATAAAAAGTATTTGCATTATTTTATTTATAAATTATTTAAAAAAAGTTAATCATCATACTTTTTAAAAGGAATGCTGGTTGTTATTTTTGTTTTGTGAATGCGAAGTTCATGACGCGGCGACTCTTTTTTGAGATTGAAAACTTATTCCACGAAAAGACTAAAATTCTTGATTGTCATTTGGTCAGTTAATAAGCCAAAAGTGTGTGGTAAATGGTAATAAGTAGAACTTTAAAACTCATTATTTCATTAATAATTAATTACATTACATATAATAAAATGGCACAATAAAGCAGTTTACACTAAATCCTGAATAAAGGAACGAAGTGTAACTTTGATTGTTGTTAACACATAATGAGTAAAATTAGTGTAAAGATATTTTCGATCGAGGGCAAATAAAATTCATCGTGTTTAAAATTCAGGATAGAAAAAGCTACCTTCTAATCAATAACAAAAACCAGGTTTTTCGTGAAATTATGTACTAAATAAAATTATAATATTGGTTAAAAAAAGTATTCACACCAACACACAATTCTCTCCGGAAGAATTCATAAAACTTTCTCTCAGCTATTATCTTTGAACTAAAAAACCTTTGATGAGATCTTTAACATGACCATTTTCTTTTTTTCTGAGTCAATAGATATATAATTTCTAGTAGGACTTTTTAAAATCTTAAATGTGATGATCTAGTTAATTTAACGATTACGATGATGATTGTTCACAGATTAAAACACGCAAAGCTAAAAATTCCCTAAAATCTTATAATTATTTTAAAATTGATATCGCAAAAACATTTTATAGTATTTTATGTAAATATTTTACCTTAATCTAAATAACTTACGATTATTTAAATCTGTTGTACGCCTTACCCAAAACTAATCACATTGAAAAAGTAAATGACGACAGGATTCATATAATAATTAATTAATAAAATGGTTTCTATTCTGTACAATTTGGAAACGCGTCTTTGATGCGGTATTTTAGAATAGTTTAGTAAGTGTTGTGTATAGATGTATATATAAATATTGTACATTGATACTTAAATCCTAAAATGATGATAAGAATAACTTTCTCAAATTCCGTTTTACAAGTTTACGATACACATAATTACATAATTATGTAATATAAATAGTATTTAAATATAGGTAAGATTTTTTGTTTGTTTGTTTAACTACTAACTTAATTAAAATCGTGCATGTTAAATGTTGATGTTGTTGACCTCGCTCGCTTGTTTGTTTGTTTGTGCTATCGGCTACTTTTGTGCACCGATAGATCAATCACGGATCAGGATACTCCAATCACAGGTGCAGGGGCTGGAGGATTATTGTTGGTGTTTCCATCGGAGGATTTTGAAGAGGAGGATAATGGATTATCATTGCTATCCCTACTACTTCTTGAATCTCCTCGATGATCCCTATCACGACTACTGCTGCTGCCATTCCCATGATGATGGTGGTGATGATGATTATTATGATGGTTATTACTACTATGATGATGTCCCAATCTTAGCGAGGATGATTTATGATGAGAAGAGGAAATATCACCTAAGGAGGAACTCGAGCTTCTTCCACTGCTCAAGGAGGAGGCAGACGAGGAGGATGACGATGAGGAGTTGCACTGACCCGTTAATTGATTGACACTTAAAGGATTGTTGATATCATGAGGATTAGCCCCCACAGGGTTTCTTCTCCTCTCGTCTTTCAGTCCCCCCATGGGAAATGGGAAGGGAAGATTGAGATTTGCGGCGGCTGCTGCAGCAGCTGCAGCGGAACTGTTGAAAAGGTGGCCGAGACCAAATCCAAGATTTGGGGAATGGCTCGGGTGATGATGAGGGTGGTGGGGATGGTGATTAAGTTGGAGTTGTAGGTGATTGGGAAACTTCAATGAGGAGGATGGTGATGGATTCGATGAAGAGGAGGAAGAAAGATGAGGCGAGCTCATGCTGCCATTGTTGGTACTCACGGAATTTGAACTTGTTGAGTTGGAGGATGCCGTGGTGGTCGTAAAATTCGCTGAACTTGACACAGACCGCTCATCCGACAAAGATGGGGTCATAGGTGATTGCAGACTAGGAAGAGCTGGACTTGCTAAGCTCGCTGGTGAAGGGAGGATCGCAGATGGACTTGTCAGGGCAGGTGAAGGCAGTGACATTCCGGGAGATGTCAATGACATTCCTATAAAAATAATACGTAAATCTTAATACCGCATTTCAAGAATCATAATATGGAAACGTTTTGAAAAAAAAGCTACACGTAATCTAATAAGAGTTAGGACTGCAAAATAGTATTTATATCGTCGCTTACCTGGAGAGGTGAGGCTGAAGTTAGGACTAGACATTCCCATATCAGAAGACTTGCCTTCCATATCAGAATCTGTGTCTCCCTTTATATCAGGACTGTTCGGCTCTCCTACGCTACCAACGGAGCCCAGATTATCAGGACTGTTTACGTTTGTCGCATCTCCATTTCCGCTTCCTTCCAAATATCTAATACACTTCTTCTTCCTCCTAGCAAACAAATGGGAAAAACATACTTCGTTATAAAACCATTTCACAAACTTATAAATCTTTGTAAAATTAAAAAAAGATTTCTAGGCAGAGTTTCATGCAAATGTCATGCGCAATAAAGCTAATTCTTGTGCACATCAACGGTGCACAAGCATTGTGCGTCGATTTATTTTACTACTACGAAGGTATGAAACGTAAAATTTTGAGGGTTTTCTTTTAACCATGCTTAACCAAATAATAAATAACAGGATATTTTTTAAAATTTTTCCTTAAAAGTAAAATAAAAATATAATTAAAAAGTATTTTGTAAATCATAAACTTTAGATCCAGCAGCAAATCATATCAGAACAGATATAAAATATATATCCGGCTAAACTACATACTTCTTGAAGTACCTCTTTCTTGATAATCTTGGTTGACCAGTTTAGTTTAAATTATTTTTTATATTTGGGGGAAATGGGAATTCAACATTTTGTTTTTTGGCTCCAGTCACCGTAGTTTAAGATGTATCACAGATAAAAATGAAACGTGTTTATGTGTGTGAATAAAACTATTATTTAATGATTTTTTGGCATTTGGAAAAGAACCCCTTAATATATTTTCTTAATCACAAATTATTCTATATTTTGTTAGTACTGTTTTTGTTGTATTTTTGGCAAAGAAAACTACAAATTGACGTAAGTGGGTTCTGGAAGTGGAGAGGGAATCGTGACGCCATGGCCATGATGATGGTTGTGACTACTTCCATGACCTGTCATAGAGATCTGTGAGTGACTGTGAGCCATATGATGATGGGAATGGGGAGGAGGAGGGGGTGGTGGGGGAGGAAGACTGCTTGATGCTGCTCCAGGTATTGAACTCATCATAGAACCAGCACCACTTCCACCACCTAAACTAGTGGCCCCTGTGGAGCCACCAGCAGCGGAAGAATTATTATTTTGGCAACTATTATTTCCACCTTGTTGTTGAGTATTGTTATTGTTATTATTAGAGAGGGAGTGACCATTGTTCATTGAAGCTGATACTGAGGAACTCGAACCCACTGATTGGGGAGGGGGCATCAAGCCGTTATTATTCGCAGCTGCAACTGCCGCTGCCATCCCACCGTAACCCGTAAGGAGGTTTAAAGGACCACCACCACCGTGTAGACCTTGATCCGGGCTGATTATTATCCGAATTTCAGGGTGCATTGCATAATATTAAGGGTTATACACATTACACACATGATCATCATATTATATCATTCATTTTTATCATTAAACTCCAAAAAAAACTATAAAAGTCAATTCCAAAATCAATGTATATGTTTTGTATCTAAAAAAGAACTCTACAGGGCAACTTCCGCAAAAATTCTAAAATGTACTTTTAAAAAACTCTTTTGTAGGCCAAAGAAGACACGGACAAGGAAAACTGAAATAAAGTTTTGGATTTTTTCAACTAAAGGTAACTATTTACTACATTTTAAAACATGCATAACATAACTAACAGCTAAGCTAACATATCTACAAATTATCACAAAAAACTTAATTAGTAGAATAGTTTGCTACTACGTTTTACTTTTGTAACAAAATTAAATCTATTTGATACAAAATCAAACAAGAAACTACTTTACATATGGGCATCTAATTTTATGAATGTATGCGAGTAAATTTTCACTATCGAACACAACGGCACTACGATATTATGTTTAACTCTATTTTAAAAATTTATAGCGTGAGTATTTAAATGTTGATTTTTCAGAAAATGTGTCATGCCAGTCAAGGTAGACTTGACTGTTTGTTACTTTTTCAAATATATTACAAAAATAATTTTGAAATATAGAAAAAACATCTACAATAAACAATTAGTTTGGAAGTGCCGACTAGTAAAAACATATTACACTTAATATATTAATTAACTAGAAATACATTGATTTCGGAAACTTTTCTCACATCATGATGATAATGAATGACACATTATGATAATATGTTTTTGCTAAATTATTCTAAGCTAAACAAAACACAAAGCAAAAGCTCTCACTTTTTTTTATTGGAAACAAAAACTAGTAAATTGATCAACCAAGATTATCCAATCCCTTCCGTTTTTTGTGAAAAGCAATTTAATAATAATAAGAAGTACACTTTTTTTTGTGCAGAATTTTTTTCCCTATCCATAATTTACAACAACACCAAAAAAGTGTTGTGGGAAGACACATTTTCTGAAATGATACCTGAAAGATGTCACTTGCGATTTGCATAAATATGTCCTTTTTCAGTTTTTGGAACTCAAAGCAAGAAATGTTCGAATAATGAAAATGTTTTTATAATAAAATTGACAAAAATTATTATTCGCAGGCAATAACAAACGAACAAAACGAAAAAAAATTGAATGTTTGGAATTCAAGTAGTAGCCGAGCATAGTAGCATTCATATAAAAAACGCTTACAGACAAAATCATAAAACTTTAAACAGAAATTATTATTAATTAAAAACGTAGCAAGCACATTCTCATTCTCATATAGTAAAAGTAGTAGTAGGTATAATAGTAATAATTATTTAAAGATAACATTGAAAAATGGGAAGTTTACAAAAGTAAAAGTTAAGCTATTATGTATAATATTTATTTTAAGTAACATTGTCACATAATAAAAGGGTGTCATTATATAAAAGCAAAAAAAACTTGACTCAATGAACTCAACTTTTTTCTCGTTTTAAAATAAACTGTTCAAATTAAATTATAATATCTTATTTGTTCGTGTCTTCTCACAATTCAGGCCTATTTAATATTTTGAAGTAGTGAAAGTGAGACCTTTTGCAAATAAAAAATCCCTCATTCGGTCCCATTGAACTATTTACCTTTTAAGTTTCATTTAACGAAGCAAAAAACTTCTTTGCGATAGAGCATTGAATTATGTAAAAGTTAGTTATAGTAGTAATTATAGCATTAGCCCTCTTTTTTCAAGAAATTCGTAATATCTTATTTTTTCGTGTTAGTGTTAAGTAATGCAGTGAAAATTGTAAAGTGTTTTTACGTAAACGTAAAAGTAAACAAAAAGTATTTTTTAAACTTTATAAATAAGTAAATAAGCAATTAGCTTTCTTTCTTACCTGCACGGTTTGCACCACTGACTCTGCTGATCTAATCCATACCTTGCTCGACATTTCTTCATGCTGTTACCTGTAAATCATCATTTATTAAAAATCTCGTTTAAAAATTGTACGCAAATGTTTAAAGAGATATTTAAAAGCAAAGCAAAAGACATGACAAAATGTACAAAGCAACTACAAATTTAAATACAAATTTCAAATTACTATACAAAACCACAACTACATTTCAAAGGATAAAGTAAAAACATTTGGAATTGAAGGAACAGGTTGGAAAAATGAAAAGGGAAAGTTAAAAAGGTTTTGAATTTTTTGTAATAGTTTTTGAAGAGAGTTGACTGAATTATATTTTGAGAGGGTACAAGTAATAAAAGAAGTCAATCAAATTTGATTGGTTTATTACACTAAAGGTAGGGTTTATTTTTAGTTACATAATCAAATGTTTTTTTTTATTTTATTTAACCATTCAATATCCAATCCAACCCATCGGTTTAAGAGCAAAAATCGACCATCACCAAGAAAAAAGTAATTTATTTGTAAGTAGCAATAAGATTTAAGTTAAAAGTTTATTTTGTAATAGTGCTAAATTGTTTTTAGCTAACCGTATTTACCCAATCTCCAAAAAATATCATAATTATTATGTGTATGTGTAAAGGGGTATGATAATATATTTTATGATGACAAATTGAACGTGAGTAGTATGCAATTTATTTACAAATTTATAATAAATAATTATGTAGCTCATTATAAAATAGTTTTCAAGCATAATAATAAATTGGCGGAGTAAAAAAGAGAATGAAGGAAAAAATCAAAAGCATAAATTTATTTTTGTCATGAATTTTTAATTTTTTAAAAAAAGAAAGAAAAAAATTTTCATAGTCAAATACCTCCTGCTTCAAATTTCTCTTGTTTTTTCTTCCGCTTCTTTTCATGGTGAGTCCTACTTTGAGCACAAGACCAATTTGGATACATCTGCATATGAAGTTGTCTTTCTTTACGTGCTAACTCGTAGTATTTCGCTTGTTCTTCTCGACCTAGTGCGTGCCACTATAAGAAATATACAGATAGAAAGTGCCCCATCATAAGTAAAATGCTTCTTAAAAAACGAAGTACAAATTTTTAAAAAATAATAAAAGTTCTATGTCTTTTCCTATGTCTGTCTGTCTGTCTTTCTCCCCACCACTTCCACTCAACATCACAATTTTCTCCTTCTCTTTTCCTCCGTGAAAACTTTTTTGTTAGCTGAACACTTTGCACCTCTTCATTATCTTCATCGTCATCGTCTCTACTATACTTGAAAAAAAACCTATTTCATATTTTCTTGCTAAAAACCCACTGAAGAAGAATGCTGAGAGGACACAATGAAAACTGCTGAAGGAGCTTTTGTGCATTGGCTTTAGATTTTTGACATTTTTGTAAACAATCTTTCATTTTTAATTAAGGTAAAACCCCTCTTACCCCATCATCATCATCATCATCACTCTCACCATTTGAACAAGCGAAATTAATGAATTAATTATAATCATGGAAGATAGGACATTTCATCACTACTTTTTTCTCAAGACTCAAGACCCTACAACCTTTTTTGTTTCACTCGTTTTAAAAAAAAACTTCAAAATCATCTCCTTTACCGATGGGTTGGTCGATTATTGTCTCTGAGTTTCATAGTTTTACTTTTTTCCCTAATATTCGTTCATGATTTTAACAAAAAACCGGAAACGGAAAAAATATACATGATAGGTAGGTAGGAGCATTATATATGTACTAAAAAAATTTATACAAAACAAAAAAATATACACGCAAAAAATATAGAAACAAATATATTCATACATAGTACGAGTACGACTACTAATGATAATATTATTATACTGTAATTAATACTGAGCTGAGCGAGCGAGAGCACTAAAAATTTATTAGTGTTGTGATGCGTTTTTGTTTCACAAAATAATGCACAATACCTCCATCGGAAGTTTTCTCTTTCTTTCTCTTCTTCTTTTTAGCACCATAACCATAATTATCTCTAGCTGACCAACCCGGGTAAAGCTGCGATAAAGATATTTTAAATTTTAAAAAATTTCTCCTTTTTCCATGTTTCCGTTGAAGTTGTTTTTCCTCCTCCTACATCTTAAAATGACTGTATTTTACCTGCATGTGGAGTTGCCTTTCTTGGCGTGCCTTTTCGTAATACTTTGCTTGCTCCTCTCGACTCAAAGAGTGCCACTAAAGTAACATTATTCATTTATATTATTATTGGAAAGTTTCGTATCAGATCAAATTAATCATTCTTTTTATCTAATAAAATGAAAAACTGTCTTTTAAAAAAACTTAAACAAAAAAACTAAAGTAAAATGCGAGAGCATCAACATCAATAAACACACCCTTTTTGTTTTAATCATTCAACTTTTCTGTTTTAAAATTCAAATAAAAACATTTACAAATCTTTCGACTTTCGAGTTTGCAAATAAAATTTTTGGAATGAACAAGAAAGAAAGAAATACGATGAATTTTTTCACTCTGCTCTTATTTTCTCGCCATCAAAACACAAGTGGCTTCTCTTCTACTTAAGGTTTTTGATGTTGGCACAAATCTAAATAAACCATTCATACGTTAACGAGCCATCCATTAAAAATATCTATATATTTTCATTTTCAGCATAAAAACGTCAACGTGCTTAAGCTTTCCACATAAAAAAATATTCAAGATTTTGTATATTTTCGTTGTACTAAAGGATAGAAAAAAGAAGGGAAAAAATGTTATGAATCGTATTTCAAGAGATGAATAATATTTCTAGCGCTTAATGAATTAGTACTAACTAAAATTTCTGTTTCTCTTCCAAACTCTTTCTCCGCTGCTGTTTTACAACAAATCACAAAGAACAGAAAAAAAATGTTTAGAAAAAAATCATGATCATCCTAACAATAATGACAGAGAAGGTGCAAAATGTCGACTACAGATAGATAGATTCCTATTTGCTTTTGAAAAACTATTCAATACAAACTTTTCTTTTCATTCTCCGTTACAAACCAAAATCACGACGACAGTTAAGTGTGTAGCGTAGTGAAATAAAGTCTTTCACACGGATTTCCGCATTCGTCACCTCTTTCAAAATGGATTGAGTAATAGTCTCCCCACCTTGATTATAATTTAATAATATTTTCTTTGAAAAAAGTGTTTTCTACGCAAATACTCCGCTGCTGAAGATGATGATGTGTATGTAAATAGGAAATCAGGAGCAGAAGAAAACATAATCATCTTCAGCATCATCATCATTCGTTTTTACAGCATTGCGCATCGTTTCGTTTAGTAATTTTACTTCGCTTTACATGATCTCCGTGAGAGAAGTGCCGAATGCGGAAATCAAGACTTTGTTTGTAGTAAGTTTGTAACAATTTTTTTCATATATTTTATATACGCATTTTCTTTTTCTTTTACTTCTTCTTTTCTTGACATGACAGAAAACACAAGTAAAGCATGGAAAGAGAGCAGAGCACAGGAGAGGAACATGAAAAAATACGAAAAAAAAGAAGATTTTTGATTATGAAATATGAGATATACATACATATGGATATACACATAGTTATTATAATTCTTAATATTCACACACACACAGTTTCTTTTCCTTTAATATAAAAACATGAAAGGGCAAAAGAAAATCTTTTTTGAAGAAAAAGTCAGCTGGCTTTGACTAGAAGTCTCTGAATATTGCAATAATCACATCACAAGACTCAAGAAACTGTGTATGTGTGTGTACATAAAAATATCAGGAGTAAAAGGATAAAAAACGGTAAAGAGAAGTTTAATGAGTTGTTTGTGCTTCAGTTCAGCAGCAGACTCACTTTGACTATTTGAAGATTGTCCGGATTCGGAAGCGTTTTTGGAACCATGAGAATCTGATTTTTGATCCGATAAACTAGACCTGCAAAAAGTTAATCAAATTTTTACATTAGCAATAAATTTATCATAAACTAAACAAGTCAATTATGTATAAAATGTTAAAAAAAATGGCAGAAAAAAGGTTTGCATAGTATGTCTAGGGAATAAGTGCGGTGAAAGCAGTAATTTAAATACCAATGAGTTGTGAACCAAATGTTTGTAAATGATTGAAATCGAGTGGAAATGAACATTTAGAAAACTAACTTATAGAGCAATAGCATTATTATTATTATTTATGCATAGGAATCTAAACTATATTATGCCGCAGCATGCATGCACGACGAAACATCATCGCCTCCCCACCGACCACTGCTCCGCACCACATAATACTTCACCTCACATAACATTTCAAACTCGCACTTTTTGCCATCTTATGGTTATTATTCTCCCTCCTTAGCATAATAAAACAACCAAAGCCTATAATCATTCAAGATTTTCTCTTCCAACATCATTCGCCAATTATCATCGCATCGTCATTTCACTTACTACAGTTTTGTCTCGTCTTTCTTAAATGGATTGGATTGGTACAAATTGTATTCAACTTCTCAATCTCACTCAACTCAATTCTTTTTCTATTTCTCTCGTCTCATTTTTTCAAAATAAGTCACTAAATTTTTCCAACCACGAAATTACATATTCAATTCCAAATTGTACTTTTCTTTATACAATGTAACAAAATCTACTTAAAACTTATAAGAAGAGAAAAAAACTGACATGAACAATACCATACATACAGTGCGACGTATCATCATTATTATCATTTTTGTTCACATTTCTTTTTTCTATGTAAGTACGAGCACGGAGAAAAAGCAATTTGCTCTAGTAAATAGCTATAATTTTAGCAATAAAACCATTTTCAAATTAACCTGAAACATGCAAAATATCATTATTTCACAAACACACACATCACATGAGGATATTTTATGTAGACATTAGATCTAAAATATAAAAACTTTTTTTTACTATATTTGAGCAATAAAAAACGTGTATGTGTGTAGATACTTATATGTGAGGTAAGTTTGCTCTAGCGTTAAAGAAGCACGATTGAAGCGTTCTCCTCTGCTACAAATAAGTGAAGCGTATTTTTCCAATAAGCTCCATTAAGCAAAAATAGTAGATTTAAGAGGGAGAAAATAATAATCATCATTATTTAAGATTTAGTTTGAAAAATATGGCAATTTTGAAAACATTTCTTTCAAAATACTAACGAGTAGTGTAATACTAATACTATGGTGGTTTAGAGAAGCAAAAGAAGGCGTGCGACGATAACGATAAACGTGAAACATTAACGAGCATGGCATGATTATTTTTAAAAGAAAATAAGACATTTTTGCTGTATTTCTATGATTAGGTAGGAGTAAGAAGAAAATGACGTAATACTAGTAGAAAGAAAAGAACTTGATTTGAAGAATTCTTTCAGTTAAGTAAGAAATTATTAACGAACCTATGACTTTGATCAAGGTGCGATGAGTGAGCATCATGCTTGGAGCCGACTAAATGATGACCCAAAGAGGGATGCGGAGGTATACCAGGTCCTTGAAGGAGGCCTCCAGTTGAGAATCTATAGAACTCACTAGGGAGCGAAAACAAGAAAATGTCATTATATAATGATTCACTCAATAATGATGATGATACTGGTACGGCATACATGCAATAATGAGGTTAAAGGAAAGTAAGAAGGGAAAGGGAATCATCATCAACGTCATAAGTGGAATTGAATTATCAACGAAATCATCAATCAATCATGTTATCTTTGTTAAAGAAAAAAATTTTAAAAGAACATACCTTGGAAGGGAGGAGGGTGGTATTGACAGAGGGGAAGGGTAGTTTCGGAAAGCCGCTGCAGATGCGCCAGCATTTGCAGCATTAGAGATCGAGTACATACTTTGGTGCCTGTAAAGAAATAAAATAAAATCATATATGTTTCCCAATGTTTAGATAAGTCCTCTGGTTCTGATTTGATGCATGTTTGTATTGCAATATAAGAAAAAGAAAACTTACCATGATACAGCAACCTGAGATGCTTCGGGTAACCCTGAGTATGGGTATTGGACCCCAAAGGGGTACAATGGAGAACGATTCAGTCCTGTAAACAAGTAAACCAAAGAAACAAATTGTTTTAATCATTCTTCAATTCATTAAAGTAAAATTATCTATCATCGATAATATTGCAAATTACAAACTACTTTTTAGCAATAATAGTATGATCATATTGATGATAGCTATAATATAAACACATTGCTAAAGACTTTTTTTTACTGTTTCACGTAAAATTTTAGGTATTTACTATGCCGCCTCAAGAATATATATCCTCCACCTGCTGTACTTTTTGAATTTGCACCAGATTGTAACGTAAACATTCTCTCTTTTCTAGCCACTTATGTAAACAAAGAATGATTTTTCAAGAGGTTTTTCGCCTTTTTCTATTCCTTCCTCCTCATCATCTCATCGTCATCATCGGTAAAACAAAAGGGGAAAAGGGAGATTTTTTCGGCAACCACCACACACACCACCGCTTCAATCTACCAACCATTTGAAAACATTTCGTTTCTTTCTATTTCTAAATTTTTAATAATAGAACAATCGATATTGATTATCAACTTCAACTTAATTTGACGTGTGTATGTATGTGTTTGTCTACCTTCCTTACACTAATGAATTACTATATTTAAACTTAATGGGAAAAGTGAAAGAGAAAGAAAAAGATAATTATTAAGGATTTAGTAAAAACGCAAAACACGTGTAGAGTAAAAAAATTCATTAATTTCCTTAAAAGAATAAAAATTGGGTCGAATATCAAGTGTTTCGCTAAGCACAATATCTCATAATGATTGTGTTTTAGTCAGCATATTTTTTAATTTTGTTTTTACGCATTACTTCCACCACCACCACCATAATACTTATTATCTTCCGCCGCCGCTACCGTTGCCGCTGTAAGTTATTAATAAATCCTTTTCTTTCTTTTCTGTTATCCATTGAATATATTGTAGTTTAAAAGCAAATTTTTTAATAATTTTCATCAAAATCCCACACAGCATTTACCAATATCACCTCATTCATTCTCTCTCTCTGGCTCTGCATTAGGAAGGCACTCCACTACTACTCTCTTCTCATTCTTTCAACATTACTTTGCTGACTTGCGATCATTTTTCGACGATAAACCTGCTGTCTTCCTTCCTCCATTTCCCACTTTCCTCCCAATGCAAAACCGAGAGAAAACATTATTCACCCTTAATAATAATGAAATTCATAATATAAAAAGTTCTCGTAACGATGCTGATGTTGATGATAGACGGACAGAGAAAGCCACTTCATTTTCCTACTATGCTTGTTCATCATCATCATCGTTGTCCTTACGAGAAGAAGGAAGGAACACACTTCAACCTGGCCTGGCCCGATCAACCGAGCGAATACTACAACAACTTGAGCTGAGGAGGAGAGAGTGAGAGAGAAGTTGTATTTTTCAAGTGGACTACTGCATTTGTAGCTCGAGGGAGTGAAGAAGAAGAACAAGAATGAATATATTTGTATAATCTACTCCGGATAGACACTATTACATGCATGCCAGCGTAAAAAAATCCAGCTAAAACTAAACTCTCATCTCAACCCTTCTACTTTTACTTCTTCTTCGCCAACTAAGCAAGTGAAAAAGAATGGAAGGGTTTACTACTAAATAATGATATGACGAATGCATGCCAGCATCATATTTGCGTTGTGTGATGGTGTGCGTCGTAGATTTTAAAATTTGTTCACATTCTATCATCCCGATCATAATCATGCTACGACGATGATGATAAGTAGATGGTAGGATATGGATATTCATTCATTCTTCTCTTCCAATTTTTATTCCTCCGCTCAAGATAATGATAATTACTTGCTAACAACTTTCCATCGACACGTGTGCCGTTGTTGTTACAGAATGCCGTAGTAGAAGCGAGTAGCTAGCGATCACTCTTATCATCGGTAAATAACAAGTCTCACTCTCTCCAGAATCCAGAGTGAGTAGAGCTCCGAAGCTATTATACTTACACCACCACAAAATTAACAAGAGTTTGATAGAGCTCAGAGATGATGATGATTCTGATTATGAGAATGATCGCAAAGCTTGATAGGGAAAATCTATTGTATTCTGTGGTTCAGCAGGCAATTTGCACAACAACCAAACACACTCTCGAGCACACTCTTCTTCTTCTCCTTCTCTTGTTAAACCACCATAATAACAACAGCAGCATTTTATTTTATTATTTTTCTTCCTCCATTTTACACTAGTATAGTGCCGGCAGCAGCTGAAAAATTGCTTTCCATTATGCTTACACTTTTACACTTCCCTGATCCATTTATAATTGCAAATAATCCCCTGACAAGCTTCAGTTCAGCATGCTTTTCTCCAAACAAGCAACGCAAGGAAGAAAAACAATTTTATTACGATTATACTTTAAAATACATAGCAGCGACAGCAGCTTCACAACCTTGCATAATATGTATTTAAATCACAGAGTCTCATGCTTCTTGCTGATTTACATACATAAGTTTTTACTGTACGCTCGTTCGTCATTTGAAATTTTATGAGGGATCGTCTACGTGCGACTGGGATAATCATCTGAAATTTCCTTTCATTTCGCTTGTTAACTTTTGGTGTAATCTGGTAGTAAATGAGAGGAAGGAGTGGGAAGGATGGCACATGCCACGCGAGTGTAATGATGATAATAATATGCAAGTTAAAGTTACTTAAGGTGTGAATATGTATGAGTGATAGATAATGATATTTTGCCGCTGTTGTTGCTTCTGCTGCCGTTGTTCCATCTAGATTTTTATTGTTTACTGGCTGGAGTCTTCGGAAATACTATCTTTTGTTTTATTGAAATCTTGGCGCCAGACATATTGTTGCTTACACGAGATCACGGTTAAGAGTCTGGAGACATTTTTTAAGTAAGAAGAATTCATTAAGCGTTTTTTTCGAATCTTACTGGTTTTGCATAAAAACATCCCTTTTGCATTTATGAAAAATATGCTTTCTACTAAATGATAAAAATAACCATTAAGTAGTTAGTTAAGTTTATTTTTGTTAAGAAAAAACCAACCCTCCTACAATTCTTATCTATGATAGATGAAACGCTTTATTATTTCTATTTTAACAATTTCATTTTCTGCTTCGATTTTTTTATCATCATCATCATCAAGACCACCACCACGCACGTAACTAGAACTGACTTTCTTTCTTTCCTTCCTGCTACTCACTATCACTACTCGCTACTATCCGAACCATCAGACAAGTTTTTCTCCCTGCTTGTCTATCTCTGTGTGTTTTTCCGTCTTCAATTTTATTTCATTTTATCTTCATTGGATTTTCTTTCTTTCTCTCTTTTTTTCTCAATCCTAGCAACTAACTTCTTCTGAATTCACATTTATTGGATTCGCTCCTGATTTCCCTCATCTCTCCATCTCTACATCCATCCCTCTCTTTTCTCTGTTTCCTACGAGCGAATGCCAACTGACTGACTGAGCGACAGAGAAATGACTTTCCTACTTAAAAACTTGTACGCTGCTGCTCTACTGCGTCTCCTCTTTCTTTCTATTTTTCATTATATCAACGAATGGTATTTAGTAGCGGAACTTCATATATAAAAAAATTTTATTCTGAGAGAAAGAGAAAAAGCTTTACTGTCATCATCAACATCATCATCATCATCTGCTTCTATTTCTACGACAAAAAATCTTACAAAACTTTTTATTTCAGTCTAGTCCTTTTCTTTTTCTTCTAACTTTACAATAAGCTCTTCCACTCTCGTAGAGAGAAAATAAGAAAATTTTACGCTTATAAAACTCCCGTCTTTTCACATACAGAATGATAAAATGAAATGAGCTTAGCGAAACAGATACAATGTAGAAGAAAAAAGAGTTGAATCTACAAATCGTCAACTTTACCCATCAACTATATCTTCATTCATCATCATCATCATCATCGTCATTCTATTCCAAAACTATATAAGAGAGAGTTGAAAGACAAATCCTATTACGTTTTGTCACAAGTCGGATAAAACACATTTTCAACTATTTTCTTCAAGGTTTTAGCGTGAGCTTTAGGCTCCATTCCTTCTTTTCTTTTTCACTGACTCAATTTAGTTTTTTTATCGGAAAACGAAAACTTATATAATGCACTTAAACATATCAACGCAACGGTTAGAGATTGGAGAAGTTTCCCTCGTACATCTTTCATCAAGAAGAATAACTGCTGTTGAAAGTTTGTAGAAGGAATGGAAAAATAAGAAATGTCAATAATTGAAAGCCAGGAAGGAGTACAATACCTTTACTGATGGTAGAAGTTATATAAATTGGTAGAATTACGCTGTAAGGATGAGGCGAATAAAAGTAACCTACTATTGTCTTTGCATTCATTTAGTAATTAAATAAAATATTTTTCGATAATTATGAACATTGTTACCTATTTCGAAAGAAATAACATTTGAATCTGAAACTACCAATAAAAACAAAAAAATTACTTGTCTTGGGGCAATATAAGAAATTTTGCTTTTTTAGTTTGGTAATGTGTTCTCTTTTACACATTTTCCTTTTATTTTAAGCCTTTTTTAAAAACACAGTTGAAACTGACGTAGGCACTGGGAGCATAAAAAGGTCCACATGTGTAAGAGTAACGTAGAAAATGTTTTTACTAAATATATTGTTTATCATGCAGTAAGATACGTGGTTGATATGTACATTCAACATTTCT
>JAHZNJ010001811.1:0-14716 GCA_027744475.1 Lepidocyrtus cf. sotoi NNG-2020 | reverse complement strand
AAACATAATACCAGTTACATTTACATTTATTTTTGAAAAAAATGAAAAATAATTAAGTTAAATTTAAATCACCAAAATAAATTCAATGTATCATTTGCCTTTATAACAGCCAAGAAGCTTGTTAAGAACAACAAACAATGACGCACCTTCAAGTTCATATGTTTTGGTCCAGACGAGTCCATCGTGATGTATGGAAGATTGATATCGGTCTGGAGAGCTGAGGATAATTCGATTTTCGCTTTCTCCGACGCTTCCTTTAATCTTTGCATAGCCATTGGATCTTTACGCAAATCGGCTCCTTGCTACGAATATCATACAAACAAATTTAATACAAATACAACTCTTATCGAACATTTGCCCAATGTACTGGTTTAATATTTGGATTTTTAATTACGTCGCGTTGAAACTCCTGTGCCAAGAAGTTAACGAGAACATTGTCGAAATCTTCACCACCAAGGAAAGTATCGCCATTGGTTGATTTTACTTCAAACACGCCCTTTTGAATTTCCAGGATAGAAATATCAAATGTACCACCACCCAAGTCATACACAGCGATTCTAGACAAGAATAAAAATAAAATTATCATATTAACTAAAAATGTTTTCATTTACATCTTGATAGTATCTCATTATATTAAACAAATACAATAAATGAAGATAATATTGTACTAACATTTTATCCTCCGTTTTGTCCATGCCATAGGCCAAAGCCGCTGCTGTAGGCTCATTAATAACTCGTAAAACATTTAAACCGGAGATTTGTCCAGCGTCTTTTGTAGCCTAAAGTAATGCACAATCAAGTGTTAATCGTTAAAAAATTATTTAATCTTACACGACTTCAAGGAAATACACAAGAAAAATTATATCAAATGTCAAATCAACAAACCTGTCTCTGAGAATCATTGAAATATGCTGGAACGGTAACGACAGCATTTTTTGCACTAGACCCAAGATACGATTCGGCGGTTTCCTTCATTTTAGTTAACACGAACGCTCCAATTTGGCTAGGGGAATATACTTTACCATCACTTCCTTGCACCCAAGCGTCACCGTTTGAGGCTTTCACTATCTTATAAGAAACCGTTTTCCTAAAAGAATGTAATGCAATTAATTCATGTGAATAAATAAACTCAGTGTTAAAGAACTTAAAGTTGATAGCCATCTTATCACATACATATCTTTTTTGACTTCTGCATCATCAAATCTTCGTCCAATAAGCCTTTTAGTAGCATAGAAGGTATTCGCAGCATTTGTCACAGCTTGTCGCTTAGCCGGCATCCCAACTAACCTTTCTCCATCTGAATTAATTGGATAATATAAAGTAGTACATTAATTAAATCATAAATGATGAATTCATTTCTTAGTTGAATGTTAGTAAACTACTATATCGTTCATTTATACGATACCTTTTGAGAAGGCAATCACGGAGGGCGTTGTTCTTGCACCTTCCGCATTCTCGATTACTTTTGCTGATTTTCCCTCCATTACTGCTACGCATGAGTTAGTAGTTCCTAAATCAATACCAATGACTGATCCACGGACTTGGTCAGATTTATGTCGAACGGCCTGACCGTCCATTCTACCGTTGATAAATCTACCATTGTTAAGCGCCCAAATGTGGGAACTTCTGGAGGGGGACGAGATGCCGGTTCTATCAAGAATCACACGAGACACTCCTTTAAGAGCTGGACGCATTTTGCTTAAATGAAATAAAAACAAAATTACATTTATTAAATATTTCATACAATTTGCTAATATTACTTACAAACTGCTAAATTTTATTGTGTATGTAAAATGTATTTTAAGCTTAATTACAAGTAGTCGTGCTGAAGCGATATTCTGATCAATGATGCAAAAACAATTCTGCAACTGCAAATGAAGACATCAATCTTGCATAAAAAATTCAGAGGAGGAGGGACATTTTATTTGCAAACTTGCTATTAAACTGCAAGCTCAATTTTTAATTCATAATTAAATAAATGTTGAATGTAGTTAATAATCTATTCTACTGTAGTAACCCTCTGATTTATTGTAAAGGAGAAAATATCCTTTACAATAATTTGCATGATCTAACTCTTATGTGTCTTATCTATAAATTATTATCAATTATGAATGAATTAACAACATTTAATAAAATGCTAAGGCTTGATTTGATGTTCGATTCCAAAATCTCAAATACACTACACACTACGGCAGCAATATTTTCTTTTGGTTCGTTTGTAGATCTTACCTTATTCCTGGAATTAGTTGATTACTTTCAGCTGAAAAAATTAAAATCACCACGATTCACTGATTACTGATTGTGAGATGAGCGTTTTTGATTTCGTGTCAGCTGACAAAACTGAAATGTTATAGAAAAGGGCAGCGGTGGCAGGCGAAATTTTATTCCAACTTTTCTGTTAGGCTTATCACTAAACGGATTCTATTTGTAATTTCTAACTCAATCGTTTCAAAATTCTACAACCGCTTTTAAAATTTAATTTTAATTAATGAAGAAAGGAACTAAAGATCTCCAATCCAAAATCGCGTGGTGTGGTGGGCTGTAAGATGATGTAAAAGTGCGGTGTGGTAGTGGCTGAAAAGAATTGAATAGAAGCTTTTTTCTGCTAAAAAAAGATGATGCAAAACGTGTGATTTTCCAGAACTCCCTTCTTCACCCTTTTTGAGAACATGCTTGCTTGCTCTTTCTTATATCATGCATCGCACCGCACCGGATAGAGGTAGAGCGAACACGCCGTGTGCCGTGCATGAATCGTAATCGCATCCATCGGTATATTTCGTGCATTTTATGCTTTCTGTGTTTTACATAAAAAGGATTGCGGAATACTGAAATGTTTATGATTACTACAATACAATACACGAAAGAGCAAGTTGGAGGGTCATCCCTCTAATGCTTTTAGACGGCATTGTATTGACTTTTTGACTGACTGACTCAGCTCTTTCCAATTTTTCCAATTCTTTTCTACTTTTTACTGGAATTGAACTTTTTTCTTTCCATTTTCACTTCGTCTTTTTTGGAGAAATGAAATCCATCCAGCTTTGAGCTTCCAACAACGAAATGAGAAAATGGAAACTTTTCCACTTCGTGATAAAAATTCACTACTTCCTTTTTCCGTTTTCTGAACCACGACAAGTAAATAAAATGATTTTAGTAATATTTTATCCATGTATGAAAAATGGAGATTGTGGGGAAAGTGAAACTGCTACAAATGAGTGAGATAATTATACATTTTTATGTAAATTGTACTTAAACGAAACGTTTTATTAAATCAAGTATTTAGTACGAGATGAATTCAATATTTATTTATAAAAATTGACGACCACAACCGTCAAAACATATTTAAATGCGCCATAAATTATTTATAAACAATTTGACAATTAATTACTTGCGTGTACCCGTGTACGTAACGCATAATCTAACATTGAACTTCTATGAATGAATTACAATACAATAATAAAATTTCAAATATAACTGCAGAAGACTTATTGAAAGTTTATCATACATAATTATAGAAACTGAGTTTACGTTTTTATAGCCCACTTATAAAATTGTCTAAAATTAATTATCTTACGCAGTTACTTAATTACGATTAACGATGATGATGTTGCAGGTGTAAATAAAATCAAACGGAAGTACATATGTTAATTAATAGTTTTTGCACAAATGTTTTTGTCTGCGGTTTATTATTTTATTGTTGTGACGTAAAAAACAAGTTCACACAATTTCAAAATTCATCGAATTCTGAGGGAGGAGTACCTTGTGGTTGGGGAGTTGGACCTGCAGCCAGCATTGAAACTATCATACTGAAAAAATAAAAAGCAAACATTCATAAGTTTTGTATACTAATACTACAACATTAACATCAGTATTATTGTATTACCCAACACACCTGTATAAGTAAAGAAAAAACGCGACGAGAAAAAATGCGATTCTAATTAATACGTCTCTCATGTGGATCTTAAGTTGACCTCTATTATAAATCTCTGTCGGATCGTAAACCCCTAGGTTTCCAGAAGGGACTTTCATCAACCTATAAGAAAAAATCAAGTATTCTCACAATGCCCCAATGAATCAAATACATATTTTATTTGCAAGAAAGGCAGTGAAAGTTTTTTTTAAAACGTTAGAATTTAAAACATACTCATAAGCAGACCAGGCTGTAACTGGTAGGTTGAAGAAAAACAGCCAAAAGTAACCGTGAAGAAGGAAAAAGACATTGACTAAACCTTGTCCACAAAGAATTGGAATCATCCACTGCCATGAAATCATTGCATAAAATCATTTTTATATAAATTTATTTGATGTGATGTGATAGGGTAGTATTTTATTCCTGATTAGTGATTACTAACAAAGTGTTTTTAATTTTACCATATTCAATCTGTCGCAGCATTGTTGAGCATTTATGTAATCACATTCTAAATCCGATAATGTAATAATCTGTAACAAACGAAATATTTTGAGTAATTAATTTTTTCTGTATCATACAACTTAATTACAAAGACCGATACAAAAATTTCAAGCGTAAAGTTAGTTTACAAAAATATGACCAGTTTCTTTACTTACAAAGTAAACGTATAAAAACGCGAGTAATCCAGTGATGATCATGGAAAAAATGAACTTTTAATTTTACCATATTCAATCTGTCGCAGCATTGTTGAGCATTTATGTAATCACATTCTAAATCCGATAATGTAATAATCTGTAACAAACAAAATATTAAGAGTAATTAATTTTTTTCTGTATCATACAACTTAGTTACAAAGACCGATACAAAAATTTCAAGCGTAAAGTTAGTTTACAGAAATATGACCAGTTTCTTTACTTACAAAGTAAACGTATAAAAACGCGAGTAATCCAGTGATGATCATGGAAAAAATGAACAAGACCGTTTCAGTCATAATCATTTTGTCCAGATTTTAAAGACGACACTGTTTTTAGAGAATAATATTTGGCGAAAGCCAGAACGAAGAAAAGGTTTAGGTTACACTAAGTAAGAAATTGCGCTTTTCAGGTTTCAATTGGAATAAAAAATACATAGCTCTTTTCTCATTATTGATATGACTATAAAACTGCCCGTCAAAAAATTCAATTATCTCCAAATTTTAGTCATTTTGAAACTACTGCTACTTGGAAAAACTTACTGATGATCGAACATATGAAATAGAGTTTTGGCTACTTTCACCACACATTTTATCTTTCCCTGCTTTTGTGCACAGGATGTGCTTTCCCCCAATAATACAATAGCTTGATATGAGTTTGCGTACATACAATAAGCGCTTTTACAACAAAGAGGAAAACCCATACAGAAGAAAGACCAAATTGCTTTCACCTTGAGCTTGCTATATGCTACAAATCGTTAGCTTCCAGTTAAATGAATGGTTCGATGCTAATCAGAATTGATAGTTTATTCATACTTTTAAAGATTAGATTAATATAATTAACAGTAGGTAATAATCACAGGAATCTGAATAACTATTCTTAAGAAGTGCTGAACAATTTGAAATCCTGGGCAGCCTTTCCAAAAAGTAGAGCCAACAGATCCATACTCAATCCACTGGGTACTTTATCGTTCCTTCCCAGAGTTATCCAGGTGTACAAAATTCGCAGCTGCCATTTCCAGTCTTCGTGTTGGACATCTCCCTGCAATCATCATAACATAATGAATTCTTTAATCTTTCTTTTTTTACAACAATTTTAGTCTAGAAAGATAAAATATAGATTACGCAATGAATTCGTAATTCTAATCCGTACATTTCTTAAAGCTATTAAGGCAGGTATAATATGAGTTAATCCGATTCCCTCAGCGATTCGACTAATACAATTTATTTCTTTCAGTTTATTGTATTCAGTAGTTGGAATGGAAGTGTCAATTTCAAAGGTGGGGTGAACAGACTAAAAATGTAATTAAAAAAGCAAAAAATACAGATGAGAGTTTGAGAACTAATTACATAATAGTTTCATTATTAAATATCAACATTTTGGTTAAAATTAATGATTCACTTACATGCTTTTCTCTCCAACTCATTTTCTGAATGAAATTCTGTTTTATATGGCCAATGGGTTTTTGAACCAAGTTCAATACCCCTCCACCTTCCACGATTTTCTTCAGGTGGGGCAAATCAGTAGGTAGATCGAAAACCACGGGCAAAAAGTGTCTGTCATTGAGGACAATCTGCAGTAACACGTATGCATAACAAAAACAAAATTAATGCAACATTTCTTTAAAAAAGCATAATATTGTTGTAATCGAGTTTACAAAAATAAAAATTGCACACCTTTTTCAGTAAGTCCAAAGGAGGCAAAAGAATTGGTGCAAAACAATCAATCTTTTTACCATCCAAGTATTCAATTCTAAACCGTAGCTTTGAGTTGTGGGGCATTGGTCTCGGAAGCATCAGTCTTGGTTGTGCAGCTAAAACATATAAGTGTCTCAGAGCTTGTAGATGATATCTATAAAATTAAAAGAAAGGATCCATCAACCTCTCCTGTAACTTTTTAAGTAAAAGCAACTCAGTGAATAATTAAATACAGGCACTGGTACGTTACCTATTATCATTTGCATTAATTGGCCATTTGGGGAACACTGCTGCCAGTAAAACAGCAACACTGCGGTCATCATTAGATAAGGAATATCGACCCCCGCCAAGAAACAACATTCCAGTGGCCATCGATATACACATCTCCATTCCGTATGTGTTGCTAGATGAAGTTATCTGAGTCGATGCAATTTTTGCTTGCATATATCTGCAAAGTCTAAGCGTTTTTACATTTCCTGTCCCAGCATTTACCAGAGACAGGGCTATCACAAGAGTGCATACACAAGATTCTAGAAAATTTTTTGGAAAGTACTCGCTCAGATTTTTCGGAATGTTTCTGCTTGAAGGAGTGGAAGAATCCAAAGATGCCAATGTTAAAAATTCATTCGTATAACTCCAGAGGGTATTCACGACAACATGCTCCGATGTTCCAGCATATCGAATGCCAAGACCAAGACAATAGCCACATATAATACTAGCCCATGCTTGTCTGCAATAAATAATAAAACAAATCAAATCAAACTAAAGTCTTTCACATAAACCAAGTAGCAACTTAATTGTCATAATTGTGTGAATGTTACATACACAATGCTCTCGCGATCAACTCTCATTCCGAAGTCATCGGTTTCTTTAGAAAAACTTTTTGACAACGCTTCTGGCATCAAATGAAATTCAAGCCACTCCTGTCTCGGGTCCTCGATTGTTTCATAAACCAAAACGGAAGCCAATGATCGGAGCATGAGAATGTCTGGTCTGACTCCATCAAGCAAATGAAGTGTATTTGGTGGCGATAGCCATTTGATCACAGCCTCATTCCCACCTAAATAACGTTTTTCATTAGTTAATTTTATTGAATAAATTACGTTAATCTTCGGATTAAGTTTGGAATGTGCCCGGAAATAACTTTTCATACTTCTAAGATATGTCAGCGCAACAGCAATTATAGCAGATGGGGTAGTGACATCAATATTCACGTTGTCTCCTTCTTCAATATGACAGCAACGATATTCTTCCCATAACGATGGAACTGATTGGCCGTATTGGTTGTACATGTCTTCATCATCTCCACTGAGTGCACCTGCAAAAAGACAAGAGATCGATTAGAAGTCTATTAGAAAGATTTGGCAGATACGGCAACACGAAAGCGAAGTCGAATACACAGTATGCAAGTGTCACATATATTATTTAAAAAAGTTGCACCTCCACCTCCATTAGTGTTCCCCGTTGTCGGCTTGGGTCCACCCACAACAAATCGACGCAATATTCCATCAAAGCCATCTTCCCCCAAGCAAGAACTTCCATCTCTTCCTTTACCTAAGTTAACGAAGCCTAATCCAAATCCTACCAAACAACAAAGAGATAATAAAATAGTTCATACGTTGTTCATCAAACCGTATTAAATCTTGATGTATTTGTCATTCTATAATACCTGAGCAAAGGGAATGAGCCTCACGGTCAGCAGCAGAGCTTTGGCTCTCTGTTTGGTTTACATTTGTAGTTGAGGAATTTCCATTTGTTGCCCCAAAAATGCTTAAAGGACTGTATTTCTTTGATATCTCCCCCAAAAGTACTTTACCTACGTGGCTATTATGAGTTTCTATAAACAGTAATCCAAGAGCAAATGGGGCCACTAAAGCTGCAAGCCTTGGGATTTCGAGTTCTGTTGTGCATGCTGGAAGCATTGCTCCAATATGTAAACTTACAACCTTCCACGTCGCGATGTCACCAGTTCCTGTTTACATTTTGGAACTCAAAGCATTATTTTTTCAATTGCACAACCGACACATGAAGCTATTTAATAAAAGTACCTGCTAAGTTAGCACTCAATCCCAACAGCATTGCCATTGTTGCATACGAATTTTCCTGAGCCAAATATTCATGTCTAAGTGTAGGAGGCATTGACGAAAGAATGCCGTTTAATCCAAATCCCAATATCATTCCAGCCTGTTCGGAGCCTTCCGACATTCTTGTTTTATTATGAGCGAACCTGAAACAATTTGGTCATAGTCATATGTAATTAAGTAAACTTAGATAAATGAAACTCAGATCCCAGTTTAAAAAATTATTAGAACGAATTTTCAAGATTTCATTTTTACTAACCAAGCATCTGCAGGGTGACTCAGAAAAGAGACAGACAAGGAAGAAGCTACTGCGTTGTGGAAGTTTGGCCAAGCTGTATAAGATGACGGGAGATCATTTTCATTCAGTTCAATGGTAGTACCCTTCGTAGCGCATTTTCCCGATAAGCACAACCTTGAAAAAATCGAAAATACAATTAGAGCATTGCTCAGGCTCAGATTGCTACAAAATAATTTCCTGTATTGCGAATAAAAGCAAAAATACTTACTTTGGCAAATATATTCCACTAGTCAAATTAGCAAAGTTCTTTTGTTCAGTACGAAGCGTAAAGGCTGCTCGTCCAACCGGCGCAGCAAATGTTACTTGAACCAATTGAAGTAAATGTTTTTCTTGTTCTTCAACAAATTCATGATCAGACATTTCAGCTCGCTGCTCCACATCAATGCTTAAAGGTGACGCAGAATCGAGTAATCGACAAACTTCCTCCAGTCTTCGGTCCTCCGAAAATACTCTCTAGAAACAGAAATAAAGCTTAAAAATCAAAAGAGTCACGTAAAAATTATACAAGAGCTAGTCTAACTTTAAAGTAAGTACCATGTTCAAAACATGTGTTGTCCACGAGGGCTCGCTGTCATTGCTGGAATCTTCCTTATCGCGAAATGGAGTAAATACCTCAAAAACCTTATCCTTGACAAGGCTACACGGATCGTTACAGCCACTTAGGTAATCCACTCTTCCTGTTACACTAATAGCAGTCTCAGGCCAGCTAAACTTTACATGTTGCTGGTTTCGAAGAAAGACATCAGCTAACAGAATATCTATGACAGGAAGGAAACTACTGGCGTTTGTTTTTATCCTCACGAGTTTTTCTAAATTTTCTACAGTGTCAGGATTGTCTAATAAAACTTGCAAAACCTCTGGAAGCGTCTTATATTCTGGAAGCGACTTTGGATCGCTTTGAAGCAATAATTTTGCAAACGTCTGAAGTAGATACGATGTTTTTTCTTCTATTTGTACCTGCGATGCCATTTTTGGTAATAAAAATATTCGTATTTAAATGATAATATTTACTATATTTGAACTATTTTATATTTTTATATGCTATATTTTAGCGCTTACGGATGATGAAGAACGACTTCTCAGACTAAGAAGAACTTTTTGTGATAATTCATCTAAATGGTTGTATAAGCGATCCGTGGAGTTATGAACTTTGACTTCCTGCATGAATATTTTTCAATCATTATACAATTAGCTGTTTCTAAGATTAGCTGTCTCACATCAGCACATGCTTTTAAAACCTTTTTAAAGTTTCTTGTGTAAAAATATTACCTCTTTTAAACTCTGAATTGCCCCAAAAATTTTTGTACTGATGTCTGGAGTAATTTCTTCAAAAGTTCTGAGAGACTCCCCAAGTGCATCGATAAAAAGTTTCCATTGTGGATGGAATCCAACGGGCCCTTCCGAGCAAACGTATCCATAAATTAACTTAGCCACAAACACTGAAGGCAGTACGGCCGTAAACTTATTGATACACTTAGAAATTAAACTGTGATTTTGATAACACTTAATCCTTATCACTCCTTTGGAATCATTATCATCCTTAAGACTGCAAACCACAGTATCATAATTAAAGAAGTAATCAAGGCTACGGATTGCTACAGGAATGTCATGGTCTAATCGAGCAGAAGCGGCAATACAATAATCAGCATCCAACCAGGCCACTTTAATAGTTCCATCGTTCGTAAGCACAACTAAGAGATTTTGGACGCTTTCATCATTGGAGCAGATAAAATCCTGCACGTCCTTTAAAGCATAGTGTGAAATCTTTTGCCCACTTTCGAAATTAAAGCTATGCTCATACAAGTGGTTCTTGATTAAGTACCACAGGGTCATACGAGATGAGCTTTTAGAAGGATTTGCAATAACTTGAAACTTCCTTGGCTCTTTCCATTTCCCCTTGGCATTGAGATCAATATGGAAGAGCAGTTTGAAATACATTTCCGGTTCATCATAGATTCCAATATGCGGAGGATAAAATCCTGCGTTAAATCCATGCGCTGTTTCAGAGAAGTCAAAGCTCGGCCAATAATAGACGGTGCCACCCTCTCTGCATAAAAACGATAATTTCAAAATTTTATTTTAATTAATCTGCAAACTTTACTATCCTTTACTATCCATTTGTTTAATATTGCTGAAACTCCATGGGTCACGAACCCGAACGAGTTTTGGAGACAATAAATAAAAAATAAATAATATTGCTGAAACGAATTGAAATCATTACCTATTTACTCTCATAGCCGATCCTTTGTTACTGCTGTTATGGCCCATATTCTTTACAAAAGGAGAGTACATGCTGGATCCTCCCGCTGGGGTAAAGGGGGACTGGGTGTGTTCTTGCGTATTAGTATAGTACATGGATGGGTTTAGAATAGAGTTTGGAACGGTATCACGTTTCTCCAATTTGCAGAGTCGACGTATGATCATTTTGTCATTTTTTAAAGACCAAAATATGCACACATCTCCTTCACACCAAAGCATCTTTTCTGCTCTAGTGTCGTATTCTGTGAAACCTACGACATAAAATCAAGTCAAAATTGATATAAAATAGTATATAAAACATATTAAAAAGAAAGATATTATAAGAAGTTCAATCAAGACAAAATTATATTATGCCAGACACAACTCAAAAGTGTATTTACTGACCTGAGGCACCTTTTTGACTAATTTTGCTGACTTGTTTAATTGGATGGGTCAATACGTACAGAAACCGTTCCTCCTCCATATCAGATGTGGCTTCTTTCAGGGACGGAACTACAAGTAACCCATACTTGCAAGGAATCACTTTATCAATTTCGAATTCTGGTGTGTAAGTTACGTAGTTCTCTGAGCTTTTCTCGGAAAACATTGATATCCCTCCCTTTTCCACCAAGCACAAAAAAGAGTTGCATTCTGTAAAAAGATAGTGTTTCATTGTAAATTGAAATTGATTGACTTTTACCTCTGGTGTTAAATGAAAATTAAATTAACTTAATGAGGTAATATACCCTTTTGAGTAGTCTTGACGGGAATTTGATCCGAATTGATTGGCTGAGCTTTTTTGTCATCAGACGGGAAATTCGCCTTGCAGACGGACTTAATGCTAACTCCGGTACTGTAAGACAACTCCGGGCGATAAAATCCTTTTAGAAACGATGGACCACCAATGGGACCCTCTGATAATATGCAGACTCCTCTGCTTACAAATGCTTCTTCGAAAACACCAGTGACGTGGACATCCAAATCTGTAGGAATAAAATACGAGACATGCTCGGGAAAGTCGGCTTCACTTGATGTCCCGAGTCCCGTTCTGAGGGGATAGGTAACCCCATATTTAACAACTGAAGACTCGCCCAAACTTAACGCGCTGAGTTGATGTGGCCAATCATTGCAGACTTCTTGTGGATACCAAGGATTCTTCCTCTTGACCTGCACACCCCAAGGCGTAACAAGCTATGAATAATCCAAAATGAAAAAATGAAAGATTAAGTATTTTTAGATTGAATAAGATGCACAAAAATACAAAACGAAGCGCAATATTACCTCTGATTTGAGTGCTTTTAATGAATCCATTGGTTTTAGTTCCTTTTGACTTTGCTTGGTCGATAGACGAGATTTTCTAATCTGATATCTGATGATGTGGCCCGCCAGGAACGTTGTTGAGTTGACGAAAAAGACTACATGCAATCTAGTAATTTAGGTAAGTAAATATATGCGAAACTCACACCTACACTACACTGATGAGATGACTGACATGGCATAAATATAAACCGAATCAAACTTTCTTGATTTTCAAGACTTTTATGGAGACATCTAATTGTTGTAAATGAATTACCAATGTGTTAACATCTACACGAGTGAAAGCCGGCCTGTTTAATTTTTACATCACTGTCAAACAGAAAAACAAAATTCAAAAATTGTTACATATTTATGTAAAACACCGGAATAATGACAGCAGACAGCAAGCACAAGCAGTAAAGATCAAAGAATATTTGTGCACTTTCTCTCAAAGCTGAAGCTCCTTTCTTTTTGTTTTTGTCCAAAGGAGTCTGCACCTTCATGCACGTACCCGCTACAAGAAGGCTTTTGAATCGTGAAAAGTGAGACGAAGACGAAAGCAAAAGCGAACGAAAAGTTGTTGTTTCATTGAAAAATGAAAAAGCAGCTGTGTATTTGCTCTCGCTTGTTTACTTACTTACAATTTGCAAGCCAAAATCCATGTTTATGTGCTTTAACGCACATGTGTGAGTGTGAGGACGAGGAGCAGCAGTTTTTCATTTTTTTTTGTAAAAACTAAAATTTATAATTAACTCTTAACTAATCGTTTAAAATATTCATTTAAAGATAAGCTATAGCTTAGCTGAAATAAGTTCGTTTAAGTTTCGCAGTTTTAACAGTGATTGGTTAAACATTAGATTTTAATTAATTTTGAAAAGTGAAGAATCCCATAAAACCTGAAACTGATCAAAGTAATCTAGAATATAAGATGATGTCGTTGGCAGGAGTTTGTAGACAATTATTTCAGGTGCAGCAACGGTAAGTTAGATAGAGTTCAGTTGGGTTTTTAACCGATAAACTATAAGCTGTCACTATCCGTTTGATTTATGCTTTGTTTCATTCGCACTTTTCCACATTAATGTTAAATTGTTGAATGTTTTGACATTTTTTGTTTCACATTGCAGATCAACGACTATTGGCATTGGCACATCACATTTACTAAAAGTCTTCCCTAACAACTTTTCATTTGTTCAGCCAATAATAAGACCCATTTCGACTTCACCGTGCTTATAGTTAGTAACATGACATAAAAAATCAATTTATTTAATGCGGATAAGTGTAATATTTTCAAATCTCAAGAGCTGAGCTAATATCTACTAAAACTAAATAGGATACCAAACATTATGATTTTTAGTGCGGAACCTTTAAAAAAGAAGAAGCGTATTGATCCAGCCATCGTCAAAGCCCGGGAGGATAGGAAAAAGCGTAAACTGGAAAAGGCCATCAGACGGCTAGAAAAGCATGCCAGTCAACTCAAACCTTTGGAAGAATTAGATGTTCCAGTGCAAATTATCGATAATTTCAAGTAAATTGCAATGATTATATACATATGCGAAATTGCGATGATGCGAAATGCGAAACCTGAAACTTTGACAAATTATATGGCTTTATGTCAAGGTATTTTGCTTGTTTCCTGTGAACCTAATCAATTTTAATTTTATTTTTTCAGGGAACGTGAAAGGAGGGGAATAAAAGTTTCTGCAGAAGAGGAGGAAAGTCGTTGGCTGCTTAATAAGGAATGGAGTCGTTATATGTTTAGAGTAAATTAATCAATTTTAATTTTATTTTTTAGGGAACGTGAAAGGAGGGGAATAAAAGTTTCTGCAGAAGAGGAGGAAAGTCGTTGGCTGCTTAATAAGGAATGGAGTCGTTATATGTTTAGAGTAAATTCTGCGGAGCTTCGAATGATAGATCGTATTTTGGCAAGTCAACACAAAGCCCTGGAAGCGTTGAAATTAGAATCGGAAGAGTTGTATCAAGCAGCAATCCAGCTGGATTTTAGCTACGTACCATGCCAAATAAGTGGTCCAGTTGAAACTCCTCCAATAAAAGACTTCGTTGCTGAGGAGGGAGATTTCATAAATGTTTCCAGAAAATGGGAATAAGCAGTTAATTAAGCTATTATTTAATCTTAATGTAGTATAACTTGGATCAATTGAGCAACAATGAATGAATGTGAGTGGTAGTTTTATAACAAATACAAATACGATTGCAAAGTTTCTTAAATACTGCAATGCAAAATAAACGACTAATTTTGTTTAAATGACAAATTCCAAACTTCCAAAGATTTAATCTTTGACTCATTGTCGAACTATTTGGCCATTGTCATAGTCATTTGTGGTGTGCTCTTTGCTGTGTGACATAAAAGTTTATCCTGCGAAGACACTTATATTACATAAGGGGAAATCCGGAAACCCATAATAAATCAGCCCATAACAAACTGTACAAACAGTACAGTGGTGAAGCATTATTTATTAGGTAAATATATTTAACTTCAACAAAATATT
>JAHZNJ010001810.1:0-11765 GCA_027744475.1 Lepidocyrtus cf. sotoi NNG-2020 | reverse complement strand
AAATTTCGAAATAAGCTAAATTGAACCAACCAGTTACCATTGCCAAAGCCAAGCCACAACAATCTATGCAATTTAAGATTTAGAGACTTTTAAAAATCGCGTACAACGTCTTACTTCTTTTATTTTGTAAAAATGTTCTTTTTTTCTTATCTTGCAGCAATAGACCTGATAAGCAACCTCCTCCAAGTTAAGCAAAGGAAACGCTACACTGTTGATGAATCTCTTTGAGTCATCATTGGCTACAGGTTAACACACAGATTACAACTCGATCTAAATCTTAGTATGAGTTACGAAAAATTAAATTTAAGCATAGTTGGGTGTAAAGTACAGCTATTTCCAAATAAGCCATTTTCAGTTTAAAACCAAGTTTGATTGTTAGAAAAGAAAATAGGAGAAATTAAAACAATTTTTTTTTCTAGAAATAAAATAAATGTTTTTAAAAGTTGTCTTTTACTTATTTTTAGAGAAAAAAGTTTTTTTGGAGAAAGTTGAAAATATAAAAAGTTTTTCTTGTGTATAAAATATTTTTAAGGTAGTTGTTTGAGCTATTCTGAACTAGAAAAGAAAAAAACTGTTTTAGTTTTTGAAAGATGGTTTGAGTCAGCAGAGACGAGGTGAAACGGGATGGATGATGTTTAGATGTCTTCTAAAAGTTTGAAAGAGAATGATGAGTGGCTGGAAATGGAAAAAGACAACTTTTTGCTTGTAAAACGAAATATGCGAAAGCTGTCCAAATCCGAAGAACGGAAATAAAACAAGTAAAAGTACGTAAAATAAATGTGTGGAGGAATTGATATCCTTGAAAAATGAAGTTTTTTTGGTAGACTGATTATTATGAGATGTGAAAATGTAAATGAAGATGTATGGATAAAAGGATGAGTGGCAGTGTTTTGGGGGAGAACGAGCGAACACGAAAAAATTTCCAGTTACAGGTGGATAATCACACGAGTCGGTTCCGTTTTTGAAGTAGCCTTGATCTGTAGTCATAAATGAGTAGTAAATTCTAAGGAAAAAAATTAAGAGCGGCTTTTCTTGCGAAAAAGGAGTTTGGCTGATTGTGAGTTTTTTAATGAGTTGAATGGTAAATGAGCTGAGTTGAGTTGAGTTGAGAGCTGAGCTGACGTTAGCAGCACGAGTTGAAAAATTTGCAGTCAGCATTGTCAGTCAGCAGTATAAAGTAAAAACTGTTTTTAAAGCTTGGCTGTTGTTGTGGAAGAGTGAGTGAGTTGTGTTGNTGAGTTGTGTTGCGGCAGCGGCTTATAGTTGCTTACTAAACGTCAAAGCAACAGAAACAACAGGTGAAGTAGAAATTTGTTTTTAAAAAGCATAAAAGCCAAAGAAAAACCCATAATTTGCATTTCTTTCTTTCTTTCTTTCTTCTTTGTTGTCATTGTCAGCTTCAGTTTTTTTCTTAAAAAGCATTTTCTTTTTACTGCTGAATTGGCAGCAGCAGCAGAAGCAAACAGGAAACAGTGGAGTGAAAAGGAAAGGAAAGGAAGGATTTTTTAAAAAAAGTTATTCATTTTGTGGATTTGAAACATTGAAACAATTTCTGTGTCTTAACTTAAAAAATGAGTATTTTTTATGTTTTTTTGGGAAAAGTCAAAGTTGAAAGTTGAAATTTGGTTCATTTCTTTTCTGGCTAATAAAAATAATTTTCTGGAGAGTAAAGTGGGTTCGATGATGTGTAAGTAATTAGATTTATAAAAAGCTTAAAAGCTTAATCATATTATTGTAGTTTTGTGTGGGTTGGAACTTCTCACGGTCTTAATAAAAAAATTCCAAATTACTTATAAAGAAAGGAAAAAAGATTAATGATGTCGACGAATATCCATACTCAAGTGCTTATTAATCAGTGCAATTAAATTCCGATTGACTTTCATATTTCTTCTTCTTCTTCTTCTTCGTAAAAGATATGAAAAGTGTTTGTTCGTAGTTGAATTTGGATTTTTGTGTTTTTCTTGCGTGCTGCCGTGTTCCTTGCGTCTAGCTGTAGCTTTAATAGGCTCAGGGGAAAAGCTTAAAAGATTAAGCTTGCCTGCAAAAAAAATCTTCTTTTTTCTTCTAGGAAAAAAAGAAAATAGGATCTGATTTTGATTTCTATTTTTTATTATTATGATTACTTTTAATATCAAGAATTGATAATAAAATTAGGTTTTTAGATTCAATCATAATGAATAATTACCTAAAATTCAAAATTCGCATGGACAAATAAATATTTTTTAAGCTTCGTCTAACATAAAATGTTATTATAGCTCATTCTTCTGTGGAAGACAGAATTTTATGCTTTTGGAAGCTTTTTTGTTCCTATTCATCCTCAGCAGCAGCAGAATTCAAATTTTCCTTTGCTTTGTGAGAATTTTTTCAATATTTTTTTCTCATGCATGGAAAGACGTTTTAGCTTTGATTCAGGCAAATTCTAATTCTAAGAACATTCAGGGTAATTAGTTTTCATCTCTTCATTTCCATTTTCCATCAAAAAAGCTTACAAACAAAACGCTGGTGATTATGTATGATGATTGAGATAGCTCATCATGTTTTTAGCAGATTTTCTCTGGATTTTCTGGAAAATCTGGTTTTCCGTTGCTTTGAATTGTGAAACATAAAAATAAAATTAATTTGATTGTGTTTACTAATTAATTATGATAATAATTTGTTTATCAGAATTAAATTTTAAATAGTAATTAGTCGCTCCGCTAAGAAAATTTATTGAATTACTATCCTGCACATTGAGAAGATAATTTGGGATAATTTTAATTTTAATTTTAATTGACTCGCTCAGTAAGTTAGTCATCTTTTTGGCCATAGTATCACTGTTTAGATTTGTAAAATTATCTACGTCGTACATTCACTTACGTAATTAATTAATTATTAAATGACACGTCATTAATTTTCCCGCGAATTTTCATTTTGAATGATCATTATTATTATCATATTCGCGATGCTTTTTTTCTTTCTAATACGGAATTAGTCCAAAAATAAATTTTCTTGGAATCTCTACTCAATCACCGCGTTTGAACTTTTTTAACATGCCCGAACATAATGTCAAATTACATTGCTTTGGTCAGTGCAATGGTCCTTTTGCATGATAAGTTACAATTTTTCAAACCATATCAACTTTTTTATACATTGACAATCACTCTTCATCCTTTTCGTAAACAATTAGATGGAAAAGAAGGAGGTACTGAAACTGACTATAATAATCATAAAACTGAAATGTCAGCAAATAGATACCTTAACATGGTCAGATATTTGAAGCTCGTCATACAAGGCCAAAAGGTAACCGCGAAGATCTACATTCATAAATATAAAGCAAAATTCGAAGTTTAATAATAAAAGCGTTTTACCATAAAAATTGTTTGAACTTTTTTACCATGCCCAGTGCGCTGTAAAAGACTGACCTATTACCTGAAATTCATACTTTCTCTACTATAAATTTATACATCGTCCAAATACTGGACAATTTCTTGAGATAATAATTTTATGGGCTGTGGATAGACAAAACTTTTTTAACCAAAACTAACAGGTATAATGATGATGATGATTTAGAAAGAAAGTATTTGGGGTTTGGTTTGCACAGTTTAGTTTTTCTTTTCGTGGATCAAACACTGTTTTTATTTTTACATTGCACACACAGCAAAATGAACAGAAAGGAACTGTGTTTAGGTACTTTTGCAAAAAGTTTATGATGATATTCTTGATCTTCTTGATTTCATACTTTTACTATGATGAAATGTTGATGACGATAACAATGACGCAAAAGGAGATAATAATATTTTTATATAATAAATAATATTTTTTGTGGGGGAGTCAAAAGGGCAACTTTTGACTCCCCCACAAAAAATAGTATTCAGTATTATCCTGGACAGAATACAAGCAAGTTTTACTACTCCACTCCACGAAGAGAAAACCTTTCAGCTCCAACTAATATGCGCCTTGTTACGATGATTTCGACTTTACATCAACAAGCAAAGCAAAACTAAAAGCTAAAACTGAGGTAAAAGGAAAGTTGGATAAACGAGAACAAGAATTGACAAAAACGAGCAAGCGTTTGAGCATTGTATGGCTGCAACAAATGAGAGAGCTCAGCAGCTGAGCAGTTTCACTTTAGATCCCAAGAGTAAAAGTTGCTGTTTCCTTTGTAGCAACGCAAAGAGAAAGTTAAAAAGGGAAAGGGAAAGCAAACGAAAAGGGGAAGAACGAGAGAGAGAAAGCTGAGCTTTTTCTCGTAGGCGCACATTCCAATGTCGATTTCGTGGAAGATCCTCTTCTGCTTCTACTATTGGCTGCCGTTTGGTCGTAGACACCAGCTAGTTTTTAGTTATGGAGGAGCAACAACGCAACAGCAGAGAAGGATACACTCCGCCTCCAGCTGGACCAACGAGAAAATAATAATATGGCGAAGAAAGAAGAAGGATTCTTCTTTACTTAAAGTGAATTTGGTTTTATAGTTTACTTTTACTTGCACAATTAAGTAACCAATTCACTAAACATTCGAATCTCTACTTAGCTCGATTTAAAGTTATCGATATCGTACTTACTATATTATCATAGATTTTCTTTTTCTCCAACACATTTATAATGAGTCTTGCTTATTATTTGATACTAACGAAAGATTTTAACGAAGAAAGTAGAGATTATCAAGAAAGGTAAATTACTAACTTGCATTTTTCTTTTCCGATCGGGCTCAGCTATAGTAATGAAATAATCCTCAAAAATACTAACCAGAACTGCAACAAAAAGCTGCAAAATATGCAGACGTGTGTGTGCGTGTGACAAAAAGAATTCATGGAGGAGCTGAAATAAAAATAAAGCGAGGTAGAGAAAAACTGCATTTTTACGATTTTTATTTTGCAATTCAATGAAATTAATATTTATATTTCATTCAGTTTAAAAACACCGGAGGAGACAATCAAATCTATCTACTGATACCATCAATAAATTGTTTAATTTTGTACTGGCATTATTATTTCCTTGCAAATCACGACAATTGACATTTAAGTATATTAGTATGCTAATGAATAATTGCATGCATAATTCAAATATTATTAGCGAATAATTAATTTTAATTTAGTTCTAATTTTAATTGTAATTTACAATTATAATACAGTAGCGCAGCGGCATGTCCATAATAATTGAAATAATAATCATATATTACAAGGAGACAGAAAACATCAAAACGAATTGTTCTCTGTTGTGAGAGCAACGCAACGCACAGGTTGAACAAGGGACTGAGGATGAGGATAAGCTACCTGATCCTCTCGCAACAGCAATATTATGTGGGCGCACATGCTCACGTTTTATATAACCCGCTCTTTTCTGGCTCTTTATTATTTTGATTTAAAAAAATCCAAATCAAATCAAGTCCGAACAAAGAAAAGTTGTAAATTAGAAGAAGAAGAAAAAAATTGTTTTCTTTTCTTCTGATACTTCAATAAACATTTTCCAGAGAGTAGAAATGAGAATGACAAACAAAATTTTGTTTTGTATTAAAATTTGTATCTTTTATGCATTTACATTGCTTACTTGAGTCCAGAGCCAATCATGAAAATAAATGGAAATATTACATGCTGCAGTTATGCAGATATCCAACTCATAGTCATATTTTTTATCAAAAAAATTAAAGTAGAAATGAAGGACAACAAAAACAGAAAAAGGAATCCAAATTGAATGTTTTTTGTTTTTTTTTAATGTTGAATGACAATAGCGATAAACTCGCGGCGGTGGTGGTGGTAGTGGCGGTTGGAAGTTTTTAAATTGGCAGTTGAAGTTGTCTAACGTTTTTTTTGAGTGGAGTGAGTGATGATGATGATGATTTGTGGATGTAAGAGAGAGAATAGAAATGATTTCTTTCTTGCACGCTATCATTTCTTCTAATTATCATCATCATCATCGACAGCATCGTCATCGTCACTCACCATCATGCATGTCAATTTTTGAATGTCGATACGTCCAAAATCCTAAAAAAATAATGCTACTGTTCTTTCGTGTTTCGTGTTTCAAAAAAAGTGTACAAGTGTAAAAGTGTGTGTGTATGTGTATTACGAAAATAAAAAATATTGAAAACATTTTATTTTCAATTAGACAAGATTAATTTAGTTGCTCTTAGTTCCAATTAGAGAGCGAGGCGATACAGCGTTTACGCAACTTGAGGAAGAAGAAGATGCATCCGTCAGAACTTCCTGTGAGTGGAATTCGAAACAGCAGCAACAACAACAACGCAGAAAAAGAAACTGCGTAGGTAATAAACTTAAACTTTACTTCGATTAAGTAAACAAAATACATACGAGATTGGAATAAACATGAAATGAACCCTTTCCAACTTTCACTTCCCCTTTCTATTTATTTACCTTACCTATGCAGTTCTTTCCAAAACGTGATAATTTTCGTGATTCGTGAAAAAAAAGAGAAATAGCAGCAATGCAACAGCAGCAGAAGTTGAAGAAAGTTATTAGCCCAATTCAGTTAATAATTTACATTCACATTCCGCCTCTCTATAAAAAATGTATTTCGTATTTCAAAACTTTTTTTTATTAGAGTATCAATTTGTTCAGTTTTCATTTTCATTCTCATCTCATTCTCATCCCAAGTTTCCCTCGTCAATTTTTTAATGCAAAATTTTTTGGCATTCTTTCTTCTTCTTACCCAAAAACGAAAAACGTTTGTTTGGAGGAGGAAAGAGTTACGTTACCGTTACAGTTACGAAACGAAATGAAACAACTTCTTCACAAAAAGATTATAATATAAAACAGAAAAGAAATTGCTGGAGTTGTTGTTGCTGTTTTTCAAGAAGGTATTGCGTGTTCACTATTCACTCTCTTCTGTTCTCTTTCTCAGGAAAATTTTTATCTTTTTTCTATGAAGGCATGGGGACGCGACGCGACGGCCGACAGCTTGAAGCTTGAGAGCTTGACTGACAAAAAGACTAATGAGGTGAGGTGGTTTGGTTGGTGTAGAATTTTATTTAGTGGAAGGGAAGTAAAGTAAAGTGAAGAATATGATGCAAGAGCGAGCGAAAGCAAGAGCGGGATCTTTTAAATTCGTACTTGTTCTGTAGTTCGCTGTTATTTTGATACTTGATACTTACTTGAAACCTTTCACCTTTCTTATCTTCTTGCCGCTCAGCTCACAGTCACGAGTTCGGCTTCTTTTCCACTCTCTCTTTATTGCTCTTTCTCTTCTCATAAATGTGCAAATAGCGTACGTAAAATATTTTTGGAAGAAGAAAAATATAATGAGATTGTTAGAAAGGAAGGAAGGAAGCAATGGAAGGAGAAAAGAAGATTATTATGTTGCATTGCATTGCATTAAGGCGAATAACCCACATACGGCTTTTAAGCTCGGTCGGGCAGAAAAAATAAGCTGCCGATCGTTCCCACTGCACGCTGACCCTATCTCGTAACATTGAATAAGTCTCAGTCGACTTATAATATCGGCAATCAGCTACCGACGACTTATGCAGTGGGTTTTATCCTTTAGATGGCCGCGCTCGCTCACGTTCTCTTGAAGATGAATGAAAGAAAGAAAAGTAGCTCTGCTATAATATGCACGATTAGATTCAACTTTTAACGATTGCAGGAAGGAGTTTCATCGCATCTAAATTAAGATGCATTAACAAAATGCAAGAAAAAATATAGATTGGAATGAAGTTGGAACGTTGATCACTTCCTTTACCTTGTTTAGGTGCATGTTTGGATTTAGATTTAAAATATTTTCGCAACATCCAACATTCAAATAAATTGAATCTGTGATAAAGGAAATTATTATCTAACATATATTTACAATTTAGGCGTTGCGTTGAAGTAAGTTTAAAATTGCTGTGATTGGTTTTAAAAAGATTCATTAAACACTCAAGACTTAATATTTGGCAGTCAGTGTTTAATTATTTGTGCCGATAATTTAATTTTTCTACAAATTTACTGAATTATATTTAAGATATCTCTCCTAAATTTGCAACATAAAACATAAAAATACTCATCAAAAACAAAATACTAAATGCCATCCCATTTTAATGGCCAATTAATGTGTGTGGAAAGAGACAGGAAGAAGAATTGGAATTTTTGGGATGCTTTTGCATGAGCTGAGCTCATTCATGAGTCATAGTCATATGCATGAAACAGTGGCTTTACTCAGCTTTCCATTTCCGTTCCAAAAAAGCAGCAGCAGCAGTAACAGCCTACAACAGCAGAGATTCTTTTTTCCCATTGTGTGAGTTTAACTAAATAGGATAGTAAAAAAATAAAAATAAAAGTGAAAGTAAAATAGGATGCCTTATCCCCACACAACCACGTAACTGTTGCTGTTGCTTCTTCACAGTCACAGTTTAGTTTTAGAGGATGATGCAATCGCATTTCGTATTTGCATTTCACATTGCAATCTTCCAAAAGGATCTACGCTCATCAGACTACAGAAAAAAATTCATTGAAACTATTTTGGACACTATTTTATTTCCCGTTCCTTCCTTTCTTCCTTCCTAATCAGTTTCCGTAAACATTCATTTCATTGTTTGCTAAAAGGCTCACATGTTTCACGAAAATAATGACCGACCGCGACCACCACCGCACAGCCGCGCTACCATTGCCATCGTTTTTCTTTAAATACGTATGGGCGGATGGTGGACTGGGCATAACATAATGGAATAGGATTGTGGTAAAAAAAGGAAACGCTTTTTTGTACTTTTTTTAGTTGAAAATGAAAATCTTTCCTTTCCAGTTTCCATCCATTCCACATCCACCAATCGCCACCACCACTTTCGTTTCAAAAGCCAAGCAAACCAATTTAATGATTAGGAGCTTTAAGAATTCGGGATTCCCTTGCATCGTCAACTTTCCATCCATTTTTTGCAATCTATTCTTGCAAAATCAGATCGAAATCCAAATTTACTAACTTAAAAAAATAGTTTAAAGTATTTTGCTTATTTTACTTCCGCATATTTTTTTATCTAAACATTGTTTGTTAAATTGCAATAGATTTGACGTTTCTCGTTGTCTGTTTGATAAATTAAATAAAAATTTTACTTTTACATAATCTTCGATGAATTCACTTCCAAAATTCGAAGCAATTAATCGCCAACCATCTCTTCGCATCATTTAAAAGAAAATAATTGCTTCATTTATTGATAGCCCTTCTTCTCTTTCTCCTTCTCCGTCTCCTCCGTTCTTCCCTTCGAGTTTTTTTGTTTTATTTACTGCAATTTTCTTCTCCTTAAAAATTCAAATCATAAGAAACAAAAAAACATTTGAAACTCCAGAGAAAACACCTTTTTCCCTTCCTTCCGCCTATTTTCCTCTTTTCATCTCATCTTCCAAAACCAAAATGAAACTTGATGTTAGGTTTCGCCATTTACATTACATTAATCAAACGAAACGAAACGAAACAAACATTATTAAACAACATTTTACGTAGCAGCAGCAATAGCAGCAACAGCGCATCTCAATCTCACAGTCACAATCCATCCCATCTCATTTCCTCAGTAATTTTTTTTTATTATTTTATTTTGTAAACAACGAAACAAAAACGACGAACGACAACAACAAACACAAAATAGCGCTGCTGCTGCTGCTGCGAGCTTGTCTCTCCTCATATTACCTCCATCATGCCATCGCATCGCTTCCTCTCCCTTCCCTCCATTCCCGCCATCTTTGATGCTTTCCTCCTTATCCTCCACTAATAATGTCCCCTTTCATGTTCTTCCCTCCTTTCTCTTTTCCATATCATAATTATGATATTTTATTAAGCTTTATGTATGATGATGACCTAAAACGCGTCATATCAATCCGATCATTGCATTGCATTGATTGAATCTGGCGTGAGAGAGAGAGAAAAAAAACCTTGCGTCGCGTCGTGATTCAAGCAGGGAAATAAAGAAAGAAAGGAAAAGAAAGAAGGAAAGTTTCTTCCTTCTTCTGTTTTTAGCTGGTTTAGATTGTTTTTGCTGCTGCAGTAAAAGCTGCGTACGTTGGAAGTTGAGAGAAAAGCTAGCGAGGAGCCGCTCTGTGAGGAACTCGCGACAAAGAGAAGGGAGGGGAGTAAGGTGAATGGAACTGGAAGGAAGCTTCCTGCCTGTTCAAAACGTCGGAAGCCTATCGAAGACATTTTTCTCAAATATTTTACAAATCAAATTTATCTGACAGTAAATAATCTGGCGATGAGTGACAAAAAAGTCAGACTTAGAATGCTCGTCACAATCACAACTCATTTTACGCTTGTGCGCTAGTAAGAAAAATATATTAAACTATGAGTTCTTGTAATTATAGAATCCACATTCAATCGATATCTTTAACAACATGTGCTAAACAATCTGAATGTTTTTAGTGATTGGCGTGAATTATCGTATCTTGCACAAATCCAGTTCTCTATTGGCGTTAATTAATAAAAAGTTTTTATCAGACGAAGCAAGACAAAAAACTTAACAGAATGGGAACGGGAATTCAGCCTACGAACCTCAGCCTCTTCTTCCTCGCCATGTCACCCGACGCGCTGGCTGAATACTTACGATTAGCCAAACTCCGTCTACCTAGCGGAATTACTACAATAAGCATTCCTATTATGTTGTAGTTGTTGTGATGTGATTTTTTCAAGAAGAACGATAAATAAAGCAAGCAAGGAGCAATTAAAGAGTTTTAATGTTAACTGGTACGTAATGTAGTAACAAAAATAATACATTTATGTGGGACATATTACACTTATACAAATCGCAACTTTGAACCTTTAAAATGGTTTAAAAACAGCCCCATAGCTGAGCACGTGAAGTAATGATTAGCCTTTGAATTGTGATTAGTGATTAGAGAATGTAACATAACAGAAGAAGGAAAAAATCAGATCAGACAATAGTCATCTCAAATGAACTCATTTCATCTCAATTTCAATAATCGCAATGATCGCATCAGTTGGCCTTGCCTTTACGTATTGGCCACCATCTAAACCAGCCCTGATTATTCCCTACTCTACTTTGATAGAGAATAGTAGATATTTTTTACATTGAATTTTGTAAATTTTGGGAATTTAGTGATTTTAATGGATCATCATCTCTCATCTGCATTAAATTTGCATTCCTTCACTCAATGATTTATTCTTCTAGTTTATCTTTGGATATATTTTATTTTTTAAAAGTTTTATTAATGATAATTTAAAGAAATTCAAAAGTCAAATTTAACAAACAGAAAAAAAGGCGAAGGGAAGGGAAGAAGGCTGAGGGACTGAATTGGATAAGCGATCCCGTTTGTAGTAGTGACACAATTGGAATCAGTCACTTTACTTCACTCAACACAACTCGACAAATAAAAGAGGATTTATTTTTCACGGGGAAATACAAAATACTACGCACAAAAAAGTAAAAGTTTTTCTTGATAGAAAAATTAGAGAACAGAAAAGTTTTTTTTTCTTTTTCTTACCCATTTGGATTATTCGATTTTGACATATTTGCTTACGACCACGACATCGTCAACGCCGGAGTAAGAAGAGAGAATGGAGTAGGAAGAGCAGCAGAAGAAGAATAAATCGCGTTATTTGCAATTGGCTTAGTAGATAGGCCAGAGCCTGGGTTATTGCTGCTGCGTGCAATCTGTTCTCCTTCTTCTAGTAAATCGTCTTCTTTTCCATCTCCATCTCCTCCGTCCAACAAATAATTCATTTTTTATTTTTACCAGAAAACTTGTCATTTCCTTTCTCCACCGCTTGCTCCACATTACCATCATCATTATCTTCTTCCGCTTCATCATTATTACTATTACTACGACACGACCAACTTTTTTCTCTTCTTCTTC
>JAHZNJ010001809.1:0-14658 GCA_027744475.1 Lepidocyrtus cf. sotoi NNG-2020 | reverse complement strand
TATTTTCATTTTTTCTCTAGGAATGTCCATCTAAACGTAAGATATTAACATTTGTACTTCTATAAATACACACTCAACAAAAATGTCAAAGAATGAAAAAAGAAAAAGGCGAGTGTAAAATTGTTAAAAAATAAATTCTTCTGAAGAAGTGAGCAATGCAAGCAAAAGCAAACTGCGTGATGGAAAAAGTTTCCACCAATACGAAGAAAATTTACTGTAGAAATACTTCTAAAAGAAAAATTTAACTTCAGCCATGTTCAAAAGCAAGTGTCGTATAAACATGCGTGACATTAAAGAAAGACCTTTTCTTCGTTTGTCTACTCCTCACACAAAGAAAAAAAACACGGAAACACGTGTTTGGCAAAGGATGGAGATGGCAAACGATGACAGATCAGAAACTCTTCTTCTTCTTCTTCACAAACTGTTTCATTATTTTGGTGTACGAGTAACTTCTACTTTCAGAGTGCAGCTTATCCTTATCACCAGATTTTTTTAAGTAAAAAGTAAAAATGCTAAGAAAAAACGCCTTTTACTGATATGACAGATGCCAAAACCCTGCCGTACCAATACTGGCAAAAAAAATCCATTTTTATTTGGTTTTCGTTCTTCGTTGGAAGGATTCAAATTAAACTCAAATTTATTCCCGTTATTGAATTCAATTCAACATAAATCCATTCTCAAATTACAAGGTTTTCTGCTTATGTCAAACACTAAATGCTAAAATATAACTCAGACGGAAGAAGTTTTGGTTGAAATCGGTAAAATTAAAAAGAAAGAAAAAGAAAAAAAACAGACTTTGTGAAAGGAGAGAAGAAAGACAGATGAAATGGATAGAGGAGGAAAAAATTAAAGAATAATAATAAGCACCATTCTCCACTTCAGCCCAACCCAGCACATGGTAATGAATGTTGGTTACTTGCTGAGTTTTGGCACTGACAATGACGTCTTTTTTTCTCATTCTTTCTCTCCCATTCTCACTCTCTTTGTTTCTCTTTTACTTTATATTCTAGTTAGTCTCCATGTTGAAGCCTGCCTTGCTTTGTTTTTCTTTCTTTCCTTCATCAGATTTTACAAAGGCGCAATCTGCTACAATCACAGAAGAATTGAGCTGCCTGTGATTTAGTTTTTAGTAGAAAAGAAAGAGAAAAAGTTTTTTTTGCTACTAGAATCACAAGTAACAACGTTTATTATAGTAACTTTCCTTTTTATTATGCACAAGCATACATACATTTTTTTCAAGAAAAAGGTTCTGTATTTTAATAAGCTTAGTAATGTATAATATGTACTAATAAGAAGAAAAAAACGAAACAGGAGAGTGAGTGAGTGGAGTGGTGATATTATTATCATGTGACTTCCTTCCACTTCCACACTTCTTATATTCGTTTCATTTTTTACTTATATTCTTTTTCCCCAAGAGAATATATTTTTTAAAAAAAAGAGAGAGAGACATGGCTAGGCATACTCTTAATTCCAGAGAAAGAAGGAAGTGGGAGTGAATGGAAAAGATTGCTAAAAAATATGGAATGGAGAATGTTGTTGATGAGGACGAGGACAACGACGACGACGATGATGATGAGAATGATGATAATCAGATGGACAAGAATGATGATGACACGCTTTTTTGTTTCGTCTTATATATTCTTTCTTTCTATTTCTCTCTCTCTCTCTCTTCTCCGTTTGATACAAAATAGGACAATGGAATGGAATGGATGGAAAAGTCGCATTAGTTGTTCTAGTAGTGTAGTGGTAGTGGCTAAAGCAGTGCGAGGATTTCCACTTTCCACTTTATTTTCTCACTTTCACCATCACCACCACCACCACCACTTTCAGTATCATCATCATCACCGCCGCCGCCAACAACGCAACGCCATCCATCCTTCCATCACTACTACTTTTTTTGGTTTGGTTTGGTAGTTTGGGCTTTTCTTTTTAAGCTCTCTTTTTCTCTTCTTCTTCTTAACAAACTTTCTTTTTTCCATAGTAAAAGTTTTTTTCCCATTCTTATTTCTGCTTTTTTGCTTCTCTCGTTGGAAAAGGAGAAGGTTTTTTAGAGGTGATTGTGATGCATTAGCAAGATTGAAATCTAGACAGATGATACGTTTTGTATTGGCGTATTAAAAAGTATGTACTTTATTTTCTATTTTATACTAAATGGTTCTCTCTCTCTCTCTCTTTCTGCGATGAATATAGTAATAAATTTATGCAGCAAAAATGCAGCAGCATTATTATACTTAAATTATACATACCGGTAAGAAGCGACCGACGACAAACGACAATGACGAGAGAGAGAAAAAAAATTTATAAAGTTTTTCCTTTACTCCTTTCCTACTTCCGATTTTTTAAAGTTAAATTACAAGCCCTTATTATTGTGCTCAATCTCTTTCTTTTTCCTTCTTGCTTCAGTCACGGTTTTTAAGTAGAGTATGCTTACGAGAGAGACAAAAATGAATCCTTTTTTATGAAGGTTTATGATTCCCTGTAATCATTATAAATTGGGGATGAATAAGTAAGTAAGTAAGCAGTAGTCGTCGTTTTCTTGGAATATCTTCAAATTAATCATCGTTTCTTTCTTCAAAGGGAAACAATGCTCTTCATAGGTTTTTTTTTGGAAAAATGTTTTTTGTTTAAACTAAAGCAAAGCAACGGGAAAGACTCGGTTAATTATTATGAAGCATCTAGCAGCAGCATCAGCAGAAGCTTCGAAGATTAATTTTTCTTTGCTTAAAAAATATCTCTGCTGCTGCTGCAGAGACTGCGTCCTGTGGAGAAGCTTCATCGCGTGGGAAGCAAAGGAGGAGGATGAGGAAGGAAGGTTTGTTATCTGTCATAATTTTAATTGTTATTGTCAGAATAAAAGAAGAGACAAAATATTGTGCGCTACTATCATCGTTTCTTTCTTCAAAGGGAAACAATGCCTATGATAATTTTTTTTTGAAAAATGTTTTTTTTTGTTTTAACTAAAGCAAAGCAACGGGAAAGACTCGGTTAATTATTATGAAGCATCTAGCAGCAGCAGCAGAAGCTTCGAAGATTAATTTTTCTTTGCTTAAAAATATCTCTGCTGCTGCTGCTGAGACTGCGTCCTGTGGAGAAGCTTCATCGCATGGGAAGGAAAGGAGGAGGATGAAGAGGAAGGAAGGTTTGTTATCTGTCATAATTTTAATTGTTATTGTCAGAATAAAAGAAGAGACAAAATATTGTGCGCTACGCGACGCTACCTAAACTAGTACAACAGCACAGTAGCAGTGGTGGTGGTGGTATAGTGGTATCTGCTATGGCAGGATGTCTCATTAATTATGATGAAGGAATACTAACGAAACGGAAGTAAGTGTGGATGAGTGAGGAGGAGGAAGCACACACAGGAGAAAGATCTAGGATGAGATGGATGCTGCTGCTGCTGCTGTTGCTGATTATAAATAAGAGTTTGAATAATTTATCATTTGCGTCAGGATTAGAACGGCAGCAGTAGTACATAGCGTGCTGATTAAACATAGATAATGTAATGTAGGGTAAAAAAAGAACCGTAAAACCGAGCTGGGAAAACCGTACCCAGCAAGTCTCCTATTATTATTGCGAAAGATTTATTAAAATATAAAATAATTTTATGCTCTTTTTAAGTTTTTGATGAACTAGATATTACAAAACAAGAGTAACCTATTTTAGTTAGCATTTCGTACAAAACAAATTACCCGGGGACTTAAATTTAAACACTGACTGATTAATAGAGACGATTGCGACGAAGAAGAATTGAAGCTGCTGAGCTGATTCTATAAAGAACGACAGTGAAAATGAGAGTAGAATGATTATTATTAATTTACCTGTTTTTCATTCACGCTTAATAATGCAAAATGACAAAAAAAGGATTGAATTATATTTTTAGCATGGAATAATAGAAGAGAATGAGAATGAATCAGAAAAATAAACTTCGCAGCAAAAGCTTCGTTTGCTTTGGTCTTGTCAAATATTTACTCACTTTGTTAACAAAGGAAAGCCAAGCTAAAAGTAAGATAAAATATTCAAGGGGGTTTTCATAGCAAACTGACCGGAATTAGTTAAATTTGTGATGGACGTCACCGTTCAAGCTCCACTGTGAAAATGGGAGGAAGGAAAAGCAATTTATCTTTAATTTGTTGATTTGATTTTGTTACATTTTGTGTATCTTACTAAAGTCCTCATTTTATTTGCGCTATTCAACTTTTTCCATTACTCATTCAATCATTCATTCATTCATTGGCTCAATCATTCAAGAAGAAAACTTTTATTAGATGTAATCTAATCATGAACTCATTTTCTTGTTGTTGTTATTGTAGCAGTTGTGGACTTGGTGTTGACTTCCTCAAGATGTTTGTTCACGTGGACGAGCACGGAGTGAACGAGAGGACGCCCTGGTCATCCCTCCTTTGTGGTTCATCCTTCAATCAGTCTTTCTACTCTTCTTCCAGGCATCTCGTCATCCAATTTCATTCTGCACCAAACTCAAATACTAATGCTACAATTTCATCGTCGTTATCCGCCACTTCTTCTTCTTCAACAAGCTCAATAACGGTTCCAGGGAAATCATCATCGTCATCCACTTCTCTAGGCTTCTATGGTCGATTTCGTTTCCTTAATTCAAGTAAGTCCATTTCATTTCTTCAACTCAACAGAAATTTCACACAAAAATGGAGACAAGAGGAAAAGAGTATTAAAAAAATAAAAAGTGCTTTCTTTTCCTTTTTCTCTAATCTTTTCACCACCATCCTCCCATTTTATATATAAAAATGTTTGTATATTTCTCCACGCTTAAATAATGATTATGGTTAGGTTAGTTCCAGCGAGGATGCAAGAGTGGTGGCGAAAAAGGTGATGTAATGTAAGAATTTATTAGTTTTCTTACAGTATAGCTTTCTTCTTCTTCTTTTTATACTTATTTTCTTTTTGCTAAAGTTCTCTCTCTCTCTCTCAAACACTCAAGAGCCCTATTATTAGTCTTAAGTGAAGAACGTGTGCATACTTACTTTACGTTACTCACTCACTCACTCACTTACTTACACATTCCTTAAAAAACGTTCACGGTTGTTGAGAAACTCAACTCACTTATTATGTGAAAACGAAAACCCGCGGTGAAAAATGGGAAACGTTTGCGTTTACGCAATCTCTCATGCTCGAAAAAAGTAGGAAAAAGAGAAGAGAAGTTTGTGAAGTCCTTTTTTCCTTCTCACTTTTTTTCCCTTAGCCCACCACTGCCTTCCTACTGGAAGGGAAAAGAAGAAGAAGAAAGAGAAAAAGGAGAAAAGTGCTTAACGAATTTGAAAGGTCGTGGGAGAAGAAGTGCATAGTCATGTATATGCATTACAATATAAATGGAAGTGGTGGGAAGCTTTCTTTGCGTTTCTTTTTCTAGTAGTTCTAGAATAGTCAAGGATTTTTCTCATGGACCTAATTGGTCCTTCACCATTTTGACAAAGTGAAGGTTTTTTTGTAGTAGTCAGTAGTAAAAAAGGGGAAAAACGAAAAACTAAAAATGCGTAGCGTAGAAAAACAGAAAAGGAGTAGAGAAAGGAAGGGAAAAGAAATTATTTCAGGAAACAAATACATTATGGAAGTAGGTGGGTGGGTATATTATTGTATTTGTATAACGTTTACTCACAATAAACTTAAACTTAGATAAAAGGCATGGTTTACAGAAGCTATTACGGCAAATTAAGGAAATTTGGAAACTTCTTTCTTAATATTACTCTGTTTAAGCTGCTGCGTTGAGTTCCCACTGCCTAAATTGTTTGTAGGTGCCAAAATTATTACTGCCAAGGAAAAACAATAAAAATGAAACTGTGTCGAAATGGCTTTCTTCTTTTTATGAAATGGGATTGATTATTGCAAAAAAAATGCTTACTACAATTTGAAATCGTATTTTATAAAAGCAAAATAAATGCATTCCCATTGAATCCTTTTACAAGAAATTAAGCTGAAATAATAAGCATGCACTTTCACTTTATACAGAAACTTAATACATAAATTCTTCTCTTCTAAATTTTTTCCCTTATCTCTTTTTCAACTTTCCCAGAAATGGCAAGTTTATTACAAAAACATTTTCTCGAGTCTTGAGCTAAAGGTCACATTTCCTCAATTTTATTTTATTTTATTTTATTATTACTGTCTAGGTATTTCTATTCGTCCGTACTTCTTTCTCCACTGAAAAAAAAGTTATGCTTGCTTGGTGAAAAAAAACAAATTTTCGAAGATATAAAAATATACTTAATGTTCGTTCTATCTTCGAAAAAAAAAACTTTCTTACTGAAAAAATTAGTGGGAGATAAGTACATTCAAAACTCGAGCTTCCTTCAGTTCAGAAAGAAAAATAATTTATCTGAAATAAAAAGTTTTTCTCTCCCATACTCATAATAATGTCAACGAAGAATGAACGGGGGAGATTATGATTGTGGTTTTGGCTACTTCAAAGTATGGGGATGGGAATGGTAAGTGTGGTATGGCGACAGTGAAAGCGAGAAAACATTTTTCAACTTTTTTTTGTCGTCGTCACCACTTTTTTAGGAAAAAGTTGGGAGAAGAAAAGACATTGCGGGTAGGATGAGGATGATGTTGCATGCGCAAACTTCTCTGCTGTCTGTCACCCTCCTAAAAGTTTTTTAAAATGTAGTATTATATTATTCTGAAAGAGAAATCATTTATTTTATTTTAAGTTTTTTTTCAAAAATGTTTTGATGCACTGCATTCTTAAAGAAAGCTCAGCTCATATTTTATAAATCTAGTGCAAGGAAATACTTTTTTCCTTCTCAGGTAAAACTGATTTGGAATTTCTCCTTTTCTAAAAAGAGCTGAAGACATTGTATTGATGGGTGTTGCTGTCGCCGTGTATGAAAACATTGGTGTCGCATTATATCTAATAGAGATTTATATCCAAGTTCTGTTTGCGGTTGATTTAAGCTTTTCGAGCGTTTATTAAAACTCTAGCGAATTCAACAGCTCAAAAGATTATAAATATTTAGAAGAAAGCTAAACTTATATTATAGCTCTACCCTCTACCAAATAAAACTAACAAATGACACACGATTTGATTGAGGGGCTAGATTACTGTTATCCTCATTCTACAAAACATGGTTCTTTTATCCCATACTTCCATACTCATACGGTGACGATAAGTGTAGTGAAACGTTTGTATAGTCATACAATAATGAACGATAACAATACCAAGAGGAAGCCATTTCATTTACTCACAAAAACCCCAAAACTAAATTGAAATACATGGTACATAAAGGGAAAGGAATAAAAACACTTTTTAACTTTCACATTCGTATTAAAGAGAGAGAGAGAGAGATAGAGAGCGAGAGTCGAGGAGGGCAGCAGCAGTCTGTTTCGCAATAACGAGAGTAATAATCATTTCATTACATTTATATCTGCCTCTCTGCATCTTGTCACATTCACATCCACATCCACATAGGCATTTTGTTCACCGACTTTATCAACAACAGCATCACTGTCCTCATCATCTTCATGAAATGGTGTTTTGTAGGGCAGCTGTGCTTTAGATGGATTGTTGTCGTAGTCGTCGTGAATGGGATGATGATGATAATAACAACAACAGAATGTTAGGAGAATGTCAAATGTCATACAAACAAAGTACACATTAGCCCGTTCAGTTGGTTGATATTTTCTATTCTATTCTGTACCAAATGTCATTGTCATTTCATTTCTAGTAGTTCTCTAACGTTGGAGAATAACGGGAAGAGAATGTTTTTGGTTGTTTTGATAGCTGAGAGAAAGCACATTATGTAATAAGCATATGTATTACTACCCTACTAGACTAGACCTTTTTCACCCTACAACGCAACAGCAGCAACAGCAGATCCACTATTTTTAAAGCAATAAATGCTTTCTTCTTCTACATTCATCTCATACATTCATGATATCATTTCCTCTCTTTATATGGTATTTTTCTTCCCTTCGGTTTTTTCCACAGAAAGAAAGAGAGCGCTTAGAGAGTGTGTCATATCCATTAGCATTAGCAGCAACCGTTGCTTGTTTTTTTTGTTTTCTTCTGATTCTGTCTTTTGCTTAGCTTTAGTTGAAGTTGCTCATTAGTATTTTCATATTTTCTTGAGTAAAGTAGATAGAAAAGGAAACAGTCCTATTTCTGTTTTCAGGAATTTACATAGTTAATCCCTCCTCAGTTTACTAAAAGATTACTACACGACTTTGGATTTCAATTCGAATTCTTGTAATTTGTTTTGGTACTCGAGCCTCTTTCAAATCTGGAAGAGTAAGAATGTTTACCGGAAATTTCATTTAAAAGCCAAAAAACATCGCTTCAGTGTTAATTTCCAGTTTATTCTTTATTTCTTTGGAGGGAGATAATTACGCAACTGAGAATTCTTTCATTTAGTAGGAAAATATAAAATCTTTTTTGGAATTACCTTCATCGCATTAAACCAAATGGCGAGGGAGGGGAGGGTGGAACATCATCCCTACCTTGTTATTAGTAATAAAAATAAAAGTTTAGCAAAATCGAGCTAATGACGAGACGAAACTGCGACTGCTCATTTAGTTCCTAGTTTCTTTGCTGCTATTTCAAATGACAGAGAACATTTTGAGCATTATCCTCATTTTGTCGAAATTTATATTAAAGGACATTAGAATAAAAGTATTCATGCGATGCGATGTTGATGTTACAAAATGAGATAATGGAAATAATAGTACATGTTTTATTTTTTATATAAAGTTCCTTCAGTTTTATTGTCATGCTTTAATAATGTTATTAAAGTTAAGCCTTTGTCATGTCCGTACAAAAAATAAAGTTAGATGTATGTATGTACTTAAGTTTAACTTTAATTGTTGTCGTGTCGTCGGTCTTCTTTCCAACCAGTTTTGGAAGAAGAGTCAAGGATTTTTGTACTACAAGAATAAAAGTATAATTGTTCCCTTTTATCGCAATTTACGTTAGAAATGGAGCAGAACCGTCGTTGAAAATTATGTTTGTGGTTCATTAAGTTACTTAAAAGAGGAAGAAGGGAACCATTTCTTGTGAAAACCTTTTAGTTCGCTGCAGCATGAAATGGCTTTTAAGATAAAAAAAATCTGTTTCACAAGAAAAATAAAAAATAACTTTGAGGAGCCATAGCCTAGTTCACTCTTCTCCATTATTACACTGCTCTATCATGTCAAAACATAATCGTGAGTGAGTGAAGAAGCTAAAAAGTCAAGCCAAGTCAGGCATTAAATATTGCATCATCCTACTTTCTCCGACTCTGACTGACATGCATAATAATAATGAGGAGAAGGGAGTGGAGGAAGGGGAAATGATGAAGTTGTTACGTTTTCTGTGCTGCTGGCTTGGCTCAGCCATGTCATGACACAATTTCTTCTTTTTAATAATAAAACGAAGAAAACCTTAATAAAAATAATAATATTTTCTTTTCTCTGTGAATATAGGCCAGTTCGAGTCAACCGGAAGACTAATGACTGGGACGAAATGTGATTATCAATTCTCTAGCAGTAGTATCGGCGGGAGTGGGAGCAGCTTTTCTTTGTGAATATAGGCCAGTTCGAGTCAACCGGAAGACTAATGACTGGGACGAAATGTGATTATCAATTCTCTAGCAGTAGTATCGGCGGGAGTGGGAGCAGCAGCAGCAGTGGCAGCTCGAACAAGACGATGTTATCAACGGAGGAAGGTCGTTTCTTCTCACCTCACTATCCTGCAACGTACCCACATAATATCAAATGTGCCTACATTTTCTATGCAAGGTGAGTGAGACTCCAATTTCCTTCAACTTCCTTCTCCAGCAACAGCTCTAGCTCCGGCCAGAAGAAACAAAAATCCTTAGACCTGCATGAAAAATATCGTTGCATAATAATGAGAAAGAAGTTTACTCGTTAAATAGGTATATATTTTTTTCTTTACGTTTTTAACGGTTCTTTTGGCGCCCAAAAGAGTAAGAAAGAAGAAATGCCATTAGCATGCAAATGCAAATTCATCAAGCATCGCACATGCATCGTGTATAGAATCAAATGGCTTTATAGTTTTTTGCTAACATCATCGAGCGAGCGTCCCTCCATTAGCTTAAAACTACCTTAATCTTCCTTCTTCTCTCCTCCACTTCCACTTCCTCTTCCTCCCCAAACCATTTTTCGTAGTGGACTAGAAGAATATTGAATTAGATTGCTGGCCTCGTTTGCTAGCCTGTTCGGTTGAATAACATTCATCTTTGCCTGTAGCTGTGAAGCTCTAGCACGAGCATTGAGTTTGCACTCTCTACCTCTACGTTTTTTTAAGCTGTGTGAGTCAAATTTTAAGTCTGCTGCTCTGCTGCTTAATTTTTCACTTTAATATATTAACTTCAGCAGTCTGCACTGTTGAAGGATATTTTGTACAAGTTTCCTACATAATTTTTAACTTACGCTAAATTTCTTAACCTATCTCCACCATCTTACTTGTATGCATAATTAATGCATTTCTTACTTGCATGCTTCTTTTTTTACTTCTTGTTTCTTCAAGTCCCGATCTTTAAATAAATGACCCAGTTCATCTCATCTCGGTGCTTTCCTTCTTTTTCATTTGTTCTTCTTATAGTAAGTGCTTACCTGCTTTCTAATTTAGAGACAGACACTTTTCCTTCCCCCTCCATTTGAGAAACACATCATAATAGTAATCATTCACACAATCTTGCATGTTTCAATCTTTCAATCTTTCCCCTATCATCTAGCTGGAGAATCTCTTCTTTTCCACTTCAAACTTTTTCCCTGCCTACTTAGCTTCCCCAGGATGATGGCGCATTTTCGAAAGTAATGAGATGAGGAGGGCTCTCCTTGGTGCATCACGTCATCGTTCATCAGCAGCAAGAACAACTCTCTGTTGTTCTCATTATTAGCAAACAAGAAGGCAGGGAAAATTAGGATCAAGTTGCTTCTGTTTTTGGTTGGCTATTAGAAATCGCTTTTTATTATGAAGTTTCAATTTGAATAGATCGTGTAAGAATGAATGCGTTTTTTTTTGAAAATTAATCCTCTAACCCAAAAGGAATAGTGAGAAGAATAGTCAGTGATTGAATCAAGGTTGATTTCTTCATCCTTGAAATCAGCAGCTCTTTATTTCTCCATCGAATTATTATTATTATTACTTCAGAAGAAGTGAAGGTAATGATGATCCTGTGCTGATAATATAATAAAGAAGGTAATAATGAAAAAAAATCTTAAGGGAAGTGTTTTCGTAGCAAAGGAAGGAAGGAAAATACGAGCACAGTACGACAACACAAAAGAAAAATCTTTCCTTTTCTTCTCTCCTGTCCATTTACAAACTTACAAACTGGATTTAGATTCAAGCTAAGTAGTAACAGAAGCAAAAGCAGGAGAAGAAGCTCATTCTTTGGTTTTACTTTTCAAGCTTAAAGGAAATCAAGTCTTACTAATATTGATTTATTTTTTGGAATAAAGGATAAATGAAGATGAAGAAGACAAAAAGTCTTAGAAGAATGTACACATACCCAGCTCAGCAGACTCAAACTCTTGCTTTTACCAGTTTTTACCCACACCCACCACCTTCCAAGAAGAAGCAGAGAAAGAAAGAAGAAAATGATGATGTGATATGAATGATTTATTTGAGAGCTGATAAAGATACAAGCAAAAAAGAGAAAGAGTAAAGAGAAGACGAGTGAAAAAGGATTGGAGCTTAACCGACTTAAGTCTATAGTAAACCTTTCCTGTCATGACATGGCATAGCCTTCTTGCCTTGTTTTTTTCTCTTTTTGAATAGCATTTAGCAGTGGTGGTGGGAGTCGAGTCGAGGAAAGCGAATAAAAGATGTGGGGTGGGTTGGGAGTAGGTCATAGACAATTCTCACGCAGAACTCTACTTTCGACTTCTAACTACTACGAAAAGAAGAAAAGATTTTGTATTTGTCTACTTTCCTTCCTTCCTTTCTTGTCTGGCTTGGTGAAAGAAAGTCAACTGAATTTTGGAGTGAAAAAAAGAAAAATCGGGACGATGGGACTGCGACGAAGGTAAATTTTGCAACTGAACCACATTTTTCTCCACTCCAGCCTTTAATATTTTCTTTATGGTGATGAAGATGATGTTGAATGTTGAGTACCTAGAAACGCTGTTGCTGCTTCAAATTTAAAGTTTTCACTCGTTGGCTTGTGACGTGAGTCTAGCCAAAAAATGAGCAGAGGCTAGTTAGTTAAACAAAAGACGAACAAACTTTTTAGTATTTTTCTCTCTCCAGACTCATGTCAGAAGCCTACCTAATAAACTAGATCAAAACCTGCACTGTTATGTTGTGCGTTGAGAATGCAGGCCAATGTGCAAATTTGGGAACTTTATTCTCAAAAAAGCGCACAACAGAATTGATTCCCGTAGTAAAGTAGAAACATTCTTCAACTCTAAAACTATGCCATGGCACGTCACGTGAAAGGTTTTTTTAAAAAATAGAATGATTGAAGTTGTCAGCAGCGGTGGTTTCCTCCACGGAATAGTAAATAAAAATAAAATTGCAGAAAGAAAAAAAGAAACCGTCATCCAGAAAATAGTAAATAGGTTGGTAGCATTTTTATTTCACTTTATATCAGAAAGTCTTGTATATGTGTGGATAGTTTTGTTGCTTTCATATTCGTTTCTGTTGTGTCTTAAAAACTGGCATAGAAAGTATATTGTAGATGCGATGTAAAGTAAGTATGAAAGACAGACGAAGAAATGAGATTCCTTCCATCATCATTATCATGCAAGACATCAGAATCAGAGCAGCGAGTGAAAGACTTAAATAGATGAGAAGAGGTGGCTGCCAACAAGCCAAACTACCTTTCGTTTAGAAATATAAAGTTTCTTTTCAAAAGGTAGAAAATATTAACTTATAAGAAGTCATCATCATCGTCGTCGTTAGTGATGATGATGATCAGCAGCAGGAGCAGCATTATCTTTTTTGGATGATGCTTCATCACTCAACTATTACAATACTTCGCCTCCTTCGTCTTCTTCTCATCATCATCATCAGGATCAGGATCACGACCAAAAAAGCATGGTTTATCATCAACTTTCTCATCATCATCATTCTTTTCCTCATCCAAATGGGACTTTCAAATCTATAAAGCCTTAAGCATTGCATTATACATATCCCCAAGACGAAAGTCAAATCAAAATCAAGCTCAGCTCTTCTCTGCTGCAAAATTCTCGTTCTTCTTCTGGGAAATTGTATGGCATAAGTATGTATGGCTGGCTGCATTTGCTTGGCACTGGCAGTAACCAAATCATGTCATGGATGGATATATAAAGGGGAAAAAAATGTTTGAGGCATGAAACAGTGTAATTTTAATAATAGTTTCATGATGATGGCATTTTACTTTCCCTCCAACCAACCAATAAAAAATGTTCCTGTTCTTGTTCATCCTTGTCTGTCTTGCCTCGTCTCGTCCATTTTTTTGGAGAAGCAACCTTATAAAACTGTCTGTCCATTCAAAATAAAAGTAAAAAGCAAGTTGAAGCTGCCAAGCATGAAAGCTCTCGTGAAAGGTCTCTTACATTTTTTTCTCTCTAAGTTGTACTTTATTGCTTCACTCTTTTCCCATCAAACTCATGGAAGTAAAGTTTCTGTCTGGACACTTCCTTCTGGATCGACGGATTGCATTAGAATATGTGATGTCCTAATAATAATATGACTTTAGGCAATTCGTTGAAGAGAAAGGAATAAGATGAGAGCAGGCAAAGAGTTGTAGTTGTAGTAGTAACTGGCTTAGCTTTCTTTTTCTTTCCCCTTTCCCACTACCACCACCACTACCACGTCCTTTCCTATTTCCTGGTTATGGTTCTGCCTGGTCTGCCTCACTTTATTATTACTGCAATGATGTTCTCCTCCCAAATCAGTCTGTCATTTTGAGTCTCTCTCTCTCTCTTGCTCTTTCCATCTCTTCCTCTTCCATAGCCGGAGTAGTTAAGTTGAACTTCCGCATTTTTTCAGAAGACTATGCATCATTCAATATTTCGTAAGAGGGAATGAATGAATACCTAAACAGACCAGATCAGGGATGCTTCCACCGCCACTACTACCGCTACATCCGATTTTACTTTGGCTTGGCTTTCCATAGTTCATGAGATGGGAGTACAGAGGAGGAAAGGGAGAAAGAGGAGTTTCCGTTTTCTCTTTTCCAATTCCCTTTCTATCTTTTGCGCGCTCTCTCTCTCTCTCTCATTTTTGGCTTCCGAATATTTTATCATATTGGATAAAGAGTTGTGGAAGTTTCTGAAGATGTGTATGCGATGATGATGTTGCTGAACGAGGAAAAACTTTGTAATGTAGTTTGCTGCATTATTAATAAGATAATGTTCATGGTATTGCTATATTGCTGGTCGATATTTAGATCTACAGAAGTAGTGGCGTAGATACTACTGCTTTAAAGAAAGATTATTTTATTATGTGCATTTTCTATATCCGGAAGTGAAAGCAAAGCAAAGGAAGAATATAAAATTGTCTGCATTCATATGGGATTTTACGTTATAAAGGAAAAAAGCTGGGAAATAGCAAATATGTACTTACTAACTACATCCATAAATAATTTTTTTGGTGATGGGAATTCGAAGGAAGGACAAGGATGAAGAAAAGATGATTGCGATGAGTACCGATGTGAATATAGTAGCTATACGCACAGATTATTATGTTCTCTGGGTGTTTCGCTC
>JAHZNJ010001808.1:0-25368 GCA_027744475.1 Lepidocyrtus cf. sotoi NNG-2020 | reverse complement strand
TGCAAAGCCTACTCGTAGCGTAGTAAGTATTATGTAGTTGAAGAAAGTAGGAGTGAATGGTAAAAGTAAAAACACATTGCCTACTCTATACCTATATCAAGTACAAGGACTTCAATGAATGGTCACCATCATCATCATTTTAGCTCAGCAGATACTCATTCATTAACTTACAAAGTTTTATTTTAACAAATCCCAATTGCCTTTGCCATGAAATACTTTTGTGTGTGTGTCTGTGTGTGACCAGCCAACTACCATTTTCAGTAACCAGCAAAGCAATAATGATGAGGTGAAATGGACTAGAGGTAGAAAAAGAAGAAGAATCTGTTTTTGTTAAGGTTCCTTTTTTCTGTCTTTCTTTCTTTGCTGCTGCTTCTTCTTCTTTTTCTTTTCCGTTACTTCAGCTCATCAGTTAGAAGCGAGCGGAGGAAGTCAGAAACAGTCATCATCTCATTGTCCTCCTCATTTAGTATGGTTTACGGACACAAAAGACTGTCTTTCATGCCGTCAGGAACAATAATAATTTGGAATCCCTAATTGCTTGCATGACACAATAGCCATCATTAGGCACGACGATATTGTTACATCGCCACCACCACCACCACCATCCAATCACGCACGTACATTTTCACCCCCTGACGATCCCATCCCATTCGATTTTTCCATTTCTTTTCCTTCCTTCCTCCTCCTTCTTCTTTTGTTTTGCTCCGTTAAATATTATGCTTTTGGTTAGAAAGCAGAAAGAGAGAGAGAGAGAGAGAGAAAAGTAATAAGTAAATGGACAATTTGCTATTACTTAAACTGGAATAGGAAAGGATGTTTCCTCCACAGGTTGTCTACACTAACTTTTCCCCTCTCATTCTTCTTCTTTTCCTCCGATTCTAACAACGACGACGACGACGATGATGATTATGATGATGAAGCAAAGATACAACAGAGACGATCATCATCATCATTCTCATGAAGGAAGGGAAGTGTTAGCAATTGTGCCAAAAATAGAATGGAGAAACGACTTGACTTTTTGTATTCCTGGCTTTGCCTTTGCCTCTTCCCCCGTTCTTTCCTCTCTCTCTCTCTCTCTCTCTCTGTTGTATTGTATGTATGTAACTCCTGCTGATTTAATGAGCTGTGTCACTGTCTGTCTTCTCATCATTTTGTGAATGTGAGTGAGCTGAACTACCCATCATCATCATCATCGCCATCATCATTATTATTATCTTACTTACAATGAATTCAGCAGCAGCGGCGGCAACAACAACAGCAGCAGAAAAAAGAATTGTCTCCACGTACAAAGGCTAATCACTACTACACTTGATGACAAAATATATCAGTCTAACTTTTTTCTCTTTCCCTCTCTCTCTCTCTCTTTCTCTTTCCCAATTTCAATTAAATTTGTCTTGTACATGTACTACCTTTTACGACATTAGAAGTCAACCCTGCATGCCCCAATGAAGAACCCTTGTTCGTACTTATACTAATTGCTTTGGAGCATTATTATTAGAAATTTTCACACAATGATGAATTGTTACTTTTCTTATTATCCCCATCATATCATCTTTATCTATTCGACTCCTGCTTGTTATAATAATTTTTTCCAAATGATTATTTTTTCTTGTATTTATCTATTTCAATTCAATTTATAAATTGGAAAATGCAATGCTGCACAAAATCGAACCGTTCTTTTTTTAATTCGAAAATGGAATTTATTTCCTAAAACGGTGGATATTCAACAGGAAATTAAAACGAAATTTGATAAATAAGCAGTTTGTTGCATTAGTAGAGGGAGAAAATGAAAAACAATCTCACTTTCATCTTCTTTACTTCCTTCATCTTCATCTTTCATCTGCTTTTCCCTTTCCTGCTGTTGCTGATGATGTTCTTGATATGCGTCTCATCTTCAATCTTTCTTTCGGGTAGCTGGAAAAAAGTAACAAAATACTTCTTAAACTTTTTTCTCTCCTTCTCTCGCTCATTCTCCTCTTGACTTCTTCTCGACTTAAAATGGGAGAAAATTAGAAAAAAAAGTATAAAAAAACCTGATGAGGAAAAGTTGATCTGCATCATACTCGTAGCTTGTCTGCTGTGAGGACGTATAATAATATGAAGTATGCTTGTCAACCACCACCTTCTACTTTTCCTCATCATATCATCTTCTTCTCCTCATGTCATGCCATTTATAACGAAGAAAGCTTTCTAAAGAACCCATAAGCCTTATATAGATACTAGAATCTTATACTATTTTCCGAGAGAAAGAGAGAGAGAGATGGTTAGCTTACGTTAGCAGAGGAATGGATGGATGGATGGATGGTGGAGTATATGAAATTAGTTGTCGCTTCTTTTTTTGGTTCATGTCGTGCCTCACTTTCAATTTCTCACAACTTGTTAAGCTTGTTGTATAGGTGGGTTCTACATCTCACAGTCATCATCATTTCATTTCAGTTTCAGTAGAAAGACGATGCGATGTCGTCTTCGGCAGCAGTAGCAGCAGCAAGCAAGCAAGCACTTTGCTCAGTTTTCTTTTTTTTACTTTTGGCTTTTTTGTGCTTGAAGTTAAGATGAGAGAAATAGAGAGAGAGAGAACGATGATGCGATGCAAAAGAAGGGACTGTTCTTCTGCTTCTGTTGAGGAAGAACATAATACACAAGTCATTCCCTGGAATAATTTAAGCCGAGTTGGCTCAGGGAGTTCAGGTGAATAAAGCGGATTTCAAATTTAAAGTCTTTTCCCCTCCTTTTCCCCTCATCTTCTTTTTCTTCCACTTGCTTCTACTTTCCCTTTTCCTTCCTCCTCCTTTTTCGTTTCTTTCTTTACGTTTTAACAACGCCATGCCACTACCGAAAATGGAATTTTTTCCTTTAGTTTTCATTTCACTTCTTTTCCATTTTAAATGGTCCCAGTTTGCTTTTCTCACTTTCTCTACTAACCATCTCACCTACTATTTTCTGTATTTTCTATTCCACCTCCATCCAACATCAACAACTTTTTTACTTCTACCATTTCACTACATTTTCTTCGTTTTAAGAACGACATCCATCCAGCATATTATGGGAATTGTATGAAAAGAAGGAAAATAGGATGGAAAATAAGAAAAAAAACTGTAATACGGTGGTGGTGGTGGCAATGGGGTAGTAAGTAGTAGTATTGGCGTCACTTTCTGTTTGACGCTCTCTCTACAGAGCTACCGATATTATTGGCATTCCTGTATTGGCATTAGCATTGGTACTAAGCTACCTACCTAGTACCTACCTATTCCTATTATTATGCACTCCGCCAATTCCCTGTGAAAAAACTTCAAAAGCTTTAAATACAAAGAAATGTTGTTGTTGATGCGTCTAAAGGTAGTAGAAGTCGAAGTAGTATAATATTATCTGTAAAGGACTTAAGGTGAGCGATTAAAATATCTGTCTGTATACTACATAGATAGATAGATAGTCAGGCCAATACCATTTTCGTTCTACCATGTTCTATGGAAATTCGAATTTCATTTTGAAGAAAATCCTATTCATTTGGATGATGATGAGTAATGGATTCAGCAGAATTCTCATTTTCACACGTAAACACTTCTTTACCATATTATTTGCCTGGAGACTGGTAGTAGTGAGTTAGTGAGTGGCGTTCTTCTTCCTTTTGTACTATTCTTCTTTACCTTTTACTTCACGACATTTTTTTTTGACAAAACATCATTCCCATTTCACCAAAAAAATGTCAAGAAAATAATTATCCTCCTTCCTTTTTGTACCGCGAGCAATTTCGGAGTTATACTACTACATACGTTGGGTGGGTGGTTGTTAGTTGGTATTAGTCAACAAAAGTCAATTTTTTGTATGCTGCTGTCAACACATAACAAACACGCTCCTTATATAGTTGAAAGAAAGAAAAGAGGAGGAGTGAAAATGGGCGAAGAAAATTTCTTTTTTTCTTCTTTTTCTGCTTCTTTTGATTTTTTTGTTTTCTTGAGTTAACTGACGGAGAGAAAATACAAATAAGTTAGCGTTTGCTTTTTTTCTTTTTTTAATAAGAAAGCAATTTTATTCTTTCCTTTTTTCTTTTTTACTTACTTACTTAGTAAAATGTCGGGGATTGAACTTGTAATTAGCTCTTACTAATTTGTCAAAAGGGATCATTTTCCTCCTGTTAACCCTGCCTAATCTAAGAAACGCTTTTCCCTTTCCTTCTTTTTTCGTTTCTCCCTTCTGCTTTTTCTTCCCAATGAAGAAAGTTCAACCTCATTTGTATTCCCTTCAAAAATGTAGTAGAGCCAGAACGACCGACCGCTTTCCTCCCCTATTACTACTGAAGAAGAAGGTAAAAAGTAAAAAAAACTTTGTCTCCAAGAAGCAAGCAGCGCAGCGTTTGCCTTCCCTGCTTTCATTTTTTTCTCCGCTGTGCTGCTGCTTCTACGGTTTTTTCTTTTTCTTTTCTAAAGTTTTTTAATGAGCCTTTTTCCACTGATTTTCTCCACAAAAGAAAGGGTGATTGTGGAGAAGAAAGGAAAAAGGGAGAGAGAGGGAGTTAAAAAATGGAAAGTCTGTTGGTGGTGGTGGTGGGTCGGACCCACCTCCTTGTACTCTGTACTACGCTATCTTCTTCTTCTTCTTTCTTTTTAGTTTACTTGAATGACTTTGCATTATATTTCTTTACTGTTGTCTTTTTTTTTCTTTTCACCAAACCAACATTATAAAAAGAATCTCCACTCCACCCGCGCGCATTCACAAACGTCATCATCAACAACACTAAAAAAGAAACTCCTGGAAAATAGTAAACGTAGCAATTTATATTGTGCTTTTTTACAACACGCTTTTTGGTTTTCGAAAAACTGTGGAAAGTTGTTAAAATGGATGGAAAGATAATGAACTGTGTGGCAAGCTTACAAAAGACCGTTTTTTATTTACTTTTTTTCCTCTCTTCTTTCATTTTAGATTTTGACCGACCCTACCACAGTAAAGTAAAATGCATCGCTTTCTTTATTTTTATTTTTTGGAAAAAATAAAATAACCACAAACGAAAGTTCTTCTCTCTGTATACCTTTCCTATACAAACTGTTGTGTGTGTGTGTGCTTATTTTTTTATATTATTTATTGTTAGGTATACATATGAAAATGCAATAAAACATTTACTTCTTCTGCAACGTGTGAATGGCAGTTTCCCGGGCAAGAGCCACATGATAATGACACAATCCTGACAGTCGCGCTCGTATCGAGTGAATTATTTGATCAACCTCGTAGGAATACACACTTTGAACGTAGCTTGAAAGTAACGTAACGTAGCATACCTAGTCAAAAATATATACCTACCTACAGAAACTATTTCCTTCCGAAGTTTTTGGAGGTTTTATACTTAACCAAACCTGTGTGATTATTCAGTAGTAAGTGCTTAGATTGAAGAAGACGAAGAAAAAGAAGAAGAAGCCGCAAAGTTGGATTTTGTTTAGTTTAGTTTCAAATATTCTCATCTTATAAAAAGCGGATGAATTCTATTTTGTGTATCATCATTTTTCCCTACTACAACTTACTCACCTCTCTCTCTTTCTCTTTTTCTCTCAACCAGCTAGTTTTAGTAAATAGTAAGAAGTAAGGTAAAAAAACTAAGGAGGAAACGAAAATCGTAGAAAGAAATTACGAGGAAACTCTCAATGGAACAATAACTTTTTTCTTTCTCCTTCTCTCTCTTTCTCCAGATTATTCCAGAAATGAAGTCAAAGTAGATTATTTTATGTATGGTTGTGGCTAGAGGCTTTCCAACAAAATAGAAAAAGATAATGGAAAATATTTATCAGCACCACCACTGCGTTTTCCTCCGTTTTCCATCCAACTATTTCCAGCTACCCATGCAGTAACAACAACACTATTATTTGAGACGAAAATGATGATGATGATGATCGCGATGATGATGAAAATGGTGAAGGTGGTGGTGGTGATATCAGATTTGGTAGTGGGTGGTTGTTGGTAAGAAAAGGAAGAAGTAGAAGAAGGGTCGCACTTCTTTTCTCGCACTGCCGTTTTATGTTGGTGGTGGGATCCGGAGCCCGCATGCAATCGTGCATTCACTTGATTTCATGTAAAGCAATTTTTCTTCTTGGATTTGAGCAAACTCTGGAAATAATTTTGGGGATGAGGGAGGAAGAAGAAGAAATAGACGGGGACGACGGTGTGTGTACGGGGCTAAGGTTAATACTTACCTAGGATGACGACGACCGTGTGTGTTGTGTGGGTGCGTACACTTCTCAATAATTCCTTACAAATAAGTTAAGAGGAGCCCCAAACCCATTTTCCTGCATATCTAAAAAGGTACATTTATTAATGCACGTGGGAGCGAGGAGGAGCAGCGAGCAGTGAGCTGGCGTATTACTACTACATGGCGTTCTTCTTTCCTTCTTTCTTTCCTGCTTTGGCAATGACAAAAAACAAGAAAGAGAAAAAGGTGGTGGGATCAGGATCAATCTGCCGCTGATATTATGTACTTTTGACACAGAGTAAGAAACAGCCAAGTCATACCTACGTACCTCACTTTCTTCCATTTACTATATACACACACAGCAGCTTTTAAAAACATATGCGTTTTCTAGAGAGAAGTTTAAGCTTACTTACAGCAGCAACAACAACAACTAAAAAGACGAGACTAGAAGAAAGATTTCTTTTGTGTACCGCCACCAGATCCTCTTTTCTTTCCCTTACGGTTTGAATCAGAAGGAGAAGAAAGAGAAGAAGCAGAAGAAGAAGAGAGAAAACCGACAATTTCCTTTGGCATTATACCTTACAAATGCAGTCATGCAAGTCTGCATATATTTCAGTCATTTTCTTCTTCTTCGTCTCCTTTTCTCCCTCTCTCTCTCTCTTGCTCTCGACAGGAAAGAAAATAGTGATAGCAATTTTAGCTCATATTTAATCTCAGACGTATATATATTTTATTCCAGTCGCCTCAATCTCAACTGAGTCAGGAGAAGGAGAAAAAGAAGTGAATGAGAGGGAGGGAAAAGGTGGCATATTGTGCACGTACTTTGACGACGTTGATGTTGGCGGTGGTGGTGGTGGTGGTGCGGTGGTGGCACTGCTTCTCGTACTTTCTCCCCAGGAAAACCACATTAATATTTGATTTGTAATTCTTCTTGTTTTCCCCAAGCAGGCAGCAGAGAACCAGCAGCAGCAAGAACAGAGACGGAGAGACGAAGAAAACAGATGAATTCACAATTTGAAAATTTTGTACCATGTGTGTATGTATATGTATATATGATTATGTGGATGATGATACACCAAAAGAGTAGCAGCATCCAGCAGGCTGTAGTAGTGAGTGGGAAGCTCTTTTGATTATGATTGTAGAGTCAAGCCAATGCTTGTATAGATAATATTATACATTTATAAAAAATGTTATGTAACAACTTCGCTTACATGCAACTGTGTCTCTCTCTCACTCTCACTCACTCCCAAAATATCTGTGTAGGGCAGAAGAGCAGCAGCACAACAAGAAAAAAAAGATGAGAGAATTCATGGAAAATAGGGCGAATGAAGAAGAGGACGATGACGAACTACTTTTCCATCATCCAAAACTCATCTCAACTTATATCTTACTCCCCCAATGTTCCCTCCGAGTAACTTTCTTTTTTCCCTCTCTCTCCTTTTAAAATACAAATGGATGATACACATATTTGTATATAAAGTTTATTATATAAGAGAGAAATGGGATAGAGAGGAAGACGGAGAGAGAGGATAAAGATGATATCTTCCCATTTCTCTCGTTTATGATTCCATTCTTTTCTTTCATATATGGAGTAGCGGTGGTGGTGGTGGAAGGTAATCTGGAGTAAGAGATGAGTTTAGAGAATGGCGTTTTCCCGTCTCTTATGCATCTTTCTTTCTCCTCCCTGACTGACTCAATCTGATTTTCATTTCTTGAACAGGAGGTGGATGATGATGACGATATTTTTCTTCAGCAGCGGCAGCAGCATTGAGCTGAGCTTCATCACCATCAACATCATCATCATCGTCATCATAGTCATCTGCTTAACAAAAGGTAAGAAAAGAAAGTCGTCTTGTGTGTGGAGTGAGTGAGGAGCCACAAAGCTTCTTTTCTTCATAATCATGTTCACATTTTCTACTCTCGACTAACTCCCTTAAGAGGACGAAAGTAGTTAGCCCCATCACATTATTTATTTATAAGGTAGCGTAGTAGTAGGAGCAGCAGCAGAGTGAATGGTGTTGGTTGAGAGAGGGAAAGTGTTCACAATCGGAAAATCCCCTATTTTGCCCCGTGTGGAATATAAAAGAAGATAACAAGATACATGACTCCTCTTCTTTCCCCGTCTTTCTTCTTCTTTTTCTACTTCCACGCATTTTTTCTAAGGAATGATGAAGAAAGGAATCTTGAGAGAAAGAGGGAAGAAAAGAGAAAATCGGATAACAAGGGAATTGTGTCAGGTGACAACAATAGAATGCAATCAATGCGTTAGTGTAGCAGAGAGTCACCATATGCCGCCTGTGCTACCACCACCACCACACCGCCGCCGCTATTTCCGCATACTTCCTGTCATTTTTTATATACATGCATAGTATTATATCAAAATATATTTTCTCTCCTTTCTATTATTGGGTTCATTTACTTCGCATAACTTGCGCTGTATGTGTAGCATAAAAAATCGTATCTTACATTTCTATGGAAAATATTAAACTTTCACTTCTCCCTTTTAAAAACTGTTTTGGATTTTTTCCACTTTTTTTGACGATACATAGAAAGTAGAAAAAATGTAAAGTTCTTAACCAAAAAGAAATGTTCCTTTTTTCAATATCAAATTACACTACAACGTTTTACTTTCCTGCTTCTCTTTGGACAGACTCCCCTCTGATTTCTAGAGCAGAAATCCACATATTTCACACCCTCCCCCTCCCTCTTTTATTGGAGCTTTGCGTGTCAATTAAATCAATTTTTTGATGTCCAAACGTCCAAAGTCGGATGGATTTCTATAAAAAAAGAAGAAGCTACACAATATACGTTACTCAACCTGCATTGCAATATTATTATAACTATTACAACAAGTGCAGATTGCTGCACATTTTATATTCATTTTCTTCTTCTTCCATCTTAAACTTTCCCGGTTCTAGCTGACTTTCTATTTCTCTCTAGCCACAAAATAACAAAAATATTTCAATCGTAAGCAGAAAATGTAGCAATTCAAAGTAACATTTGTCCAGAGGGACAAAGAAGAATGTTGCACTTTGCTCCTCTCTTCGCTCCTCCTCCCTTACACGAAAAGAAATGTGTCTTTTTAGAAGAGGAGTTTCGTTGTTGGTTGGACTTTTTCTCTTATTGTTGCAGCTTGCGCATGCATCATTCTTATAAAGAACAAAATGAAATGATACAAAGCTATTTACTTAAACAGTCAATGCAAAAAGGAACAAGTTCTTCTCAACATCTGGATTAGTTTCCATAAGAAAGAATGAAGTTGAATCTTTGAGGAGAGGGAAAATGAGAAAGGTGGTGTGGTGGAGCAATGGGAGGATAATAATAATAGTAATGATGACAATATTATATCATCGATATGTTGCGATTGCGACAAGTAAAAAAGGTAATGGAAGGAAATAATGTGATACATTTCTTCCAATAATAAAATATATTTTTAGTAGCTCACCACCACCACAAAACATCAAAACACAAAACAGTTGAGTTGCGTCATTCATTGCCGGTTGCACTTTATTTTTTAAAAGTGGAATATGAAATGGAAGGATCTACAATAAAATAAATATGTGAAAAAACATCGTTCTATATCAAATGTTATATAAATGCTTATGCGAAAGAGAAAAGGAGGGCGATTTCCTTTGGAAGGCGTAAAAAGGGAAGCTATACATTGTGTAATGTAAGAGAGCACCTTATTTTTTAAAAGAGAGAAAATTACCTTTTCCATTTATTTATTGGATTTATATAAATTATACTGACTGAGTTGAACCAAATCCAAATGTGACTCTCTCTCTCTCTCTCTCTCTCTCTTGAAGCTTTATGCAATGCATTATACTATGATGATATGATGTTGAAAAAGACGATGATGATGACGATGACTGCTGTTGTTGATGACGCTTTCCACTTTCCTTCTTTTTCCCTGACATGCTGCTGCTGAGGATGATTCATAAAATTCAATTTCTCCGCGTGCCATAAGAAGCATTTTTGATGATGAGGATGATGTATCACTGCCAACAAAAAAGAACCCCGTCAACAATGCAGCAGCTTCTAGAGTAAAAGTAAAGTAACAAAAAAATTCAATGTAAGTAGAAAGCAGAATTCAGCAGCAGCAGACGATTCTTTCTCATCTTGCCTTTTAACAAAGTACAGTTGCAACAATACTGATAACAAAAGGAATAACTGAATGAATAAGAGTGAGAGTGAATGAATGAATGAGTGAGTGAATGGTTGCATAAATATTTTCCTGGGTCCTCTCTCTCTCTATTTCTTTCCCAATATTCCACTTTTTCTTCGTCTCCTTCTACTACCAACATAACACGCTCATTGCTTCTGCTGCCGCTCCGCTCTTTAGATTTTTTATTTTTTTATACAGCTGTAGCGATGATAATATTGACGATGATGATGTTGATTTTGATGTTGCTAGATGAGAAAATGCAGTACATACTCCTTACTCTCAAGCTATTTATTTCCAAGGGAATCTATTTTTTAAAATATATATTTTTCCTATTTCTTTTATACGTTGATGGGTGTTGATTGATGAGCCATTATGATTATTAAAATGGCAGTGGGAATTGAAAATACGACGAATACGAGGAGGACGACGCTGGCGGTAGTTTTACACATTATGATTTTTTTTACATTTTCATCCTTCCTTCCTTCCTTCCACTACTCTGTACTGACTCATTGGCTATTTAATACTCTCTGTCTCTCACTCTGCCTTAACGGATCCTGTTTAAAAACACAAAACATCCAAATAGTGGTGGTAGCAGCAGCATAGCAGCCTTTCTTTCCTTTTCATTCACACGCGCAGTGTTAATAAATATTATTCTTCTGAAGAGAATTTTTTTTCTCTTCTTATTTAGACTAATACTTATTGCAATCGCAAGCGCGAGAATCATTATCAACGGAAGAAAATAAAAATTCGAGTAAATTGGAGATGAAATGTTGCCGTTCTCGAAGAGGAATTGCCAGATTATGATATTGAGAATGAAGAAAGAAGAATGAGAAATAAAATATAAAAAGTAGGCAATTACAAACATGCATGCATCATGCATATTACTTTCCTCGAAGAAAAAAATAAGAAAGAATAAGAATAATAACTTCATGGCATATTTCAAGGTGTTTTGACGACAAAGAATCAAAGTTCCTTTCATTTACAAGGTGAGGTAACTTGAGCGATTTACGATTTTGAAGTGGGACTGAGCTTTCCTTTGCAATCTCACTTCCAACAACCAAATCGTTTTAAAAATTCAGTAACTATGGCGATTACTAGTTTAAAATGGAATTATTGGGATATCAATTGAAAGCTCAGTCCCACTTGAAAATCGCAAACGGCTCAAGTTACCTCACCTTGTAAATGAAAGGAACTTTGATTCTTAATTGTCAAGACACCTTGGGCATATTATGTACATCATCACCGCCACCACCACCACCACCACTTCATGTAAAAGAACAGTGAAAGAAAAGTGAAATGTAGGGAAAAGGAGAACTATGTAGTGTAGTGGCATACATCTACATACACGCACGCACCAAACAATTCATCAAGTTTAATTGTCGTTGTTCTCTTAAAAAGGCGAAATGTATTTTGCAACTTCTTCTTTTCCTTTATTGAGGCTTTATTACAACAAATTCAGCAGAAGTTTCAACTCAGCTTTTTATTATTACGAAGAATTTCACTAGAATCGTTGTACTTGTGAAAAAAATCTGTGCAAAAAAATATGAGCACAGCGCAGAACAACAACAACAACACAACAAGAATGTAAAAAGGAAAAGAAGGAACGAACGCTTGAGGAGAAGAAAACTCACAATAATACCTTTAAGAAGTTAATATGTTTATTTATATTTATGAGAATATAATAGGAATGAGTTAATCCAATCTTCTTCTTCTTTCATTCTTTCTTTCTGAACTTTTTATATATAAAAGTTACTTCTTCCCAGTTTAGCAAATACTATTAAAGACATTGCGAAATGAAAGGAAAAAATAAGATTGAATAAATAAATACAATGCTTATTATTATTATAACAGGGTAAAAAATCTTAAGTATAGTTGGTAGTTTCCTCATCGTCGTCGTAGTCGTCGTCGTCGTCTTTTGGCAATTTAGGATAAAATCTGACAATGACATCGGCATAGCAGCGGAAAAAATATACGCTCCTTTTTATAGCTGTTGACTGGCATGAGTTAGTGCCCGATAAAAGAGAGATGAATAGAATAATATGTATAATACCTACACAGCTACAGAGAGAACAGAATGGCACAATAATGTTGTTTTTAAAGAGAAAATCTTTCTACTACTATACTTGGAGGAACGGTTTGGGCGTTGAGACACGCAAACACCGAATCAAACACTTCTCCTCTTACGCGACTTTTCTTAAAAGACATGCATGCATGCATGCAGATATGCATGTTTTTATGTGTGTGCGTGCCTGATTCTGATTTAAAAGAGATTTTTTTTCTCCAGCCATATACTGTATTATTTCTTTCTTATATACCTACAATGCATGTCAATTGTAATGAGTATTTATTCCCTTTTTATTATTATACTTGGAGGTAAGAATGAAACAAGAGAAAAGATTTTTTTCAAACAAAAATTAACTTTTCAAAGCTGGCATTTTGTAATTGAGTGAAGTAGGTAGGTATTGCTACTTCAGGTTAGTTTCAGTTCAGTTCAGTTCAGTTGAGAGAGAAAGGATATTTATACTACCTAAGCCTCTTTTATGCTATTTTGCTGCTGCTGCTGCTGTATTGTATTGTAGAATATTATAAGCTTTTGTGTGGTTAAGGCTTAAAATCAGAGACTTTGATCTGGATGTGAGTGGGAGATAAAAGTGGAAAATAAAATATTAACTGGTTAAGCCTTGTTGTTTTAATGTGCATAGGTAATAATGAAATTTAGAGTGAGTGATTGTAAACTTCTGAGGAGAAAATTACTATTTTTTCTTCATTCAAAATAAGTATAATATGTGTTAATAACAATTGAGTGTGTTTGTGTGTGTGTGTTTGTGTTTGAAAAAGAAAGAAAATATGAGTGTTTTTTTCTGATGTGAGTTGTTTAAATTTCATTTTTTATCCGCAAGCTCCTTTATTTACTTAGCCTTTTGTTTCTCCCTCTCTCTGTTGTAACTTTTCTTGCTTTATGTGATGGTGGTGGTGTACAAAGGTTACGGGAAATCGGCATGGCAGCAGTAGCAGCAGCAGCAGCATTAGTAGAATCGGGTGCCTGACAGACTGACTCTTGTGTTTCCTGTGTTGAAAGAAACACGGCATGATGCCAATATTTACTTTATTAGCTTACCGTTTTCACGTTCCCTCTTTTGCATTTTAACTTATTGGAAACCAGCCGGGATCATAAAATAAATACGATTTTTGGATTGAATGGAAAGCATTATTATTAGCATTGTTTTTAGGGTAAATGAGAAAACAATACAAATAATGCATAAAAGCCATCTGTTTATATCTAATAATTTTTTCCAGTCCCACCTAACCAATCGAATCGACCTCCTCCTACTTATGCTGCTGATTCTAAAATGAAATTTAGGTTCTTCCGCGTCCGGTCCCCATCATCACTTCACCATCAACACCGCTACCACTTTACCACATTTTGTGCAATGTGGAAAGGAAAGCAATACTAATACTGATTCTTTCATTATCATCATCAGCAACGATGCGAGACCCGTTTCCCTATTTATTTATCTAATGCAATAGTTACTTACACTTACAAGGAACACTTTCCATGTGTGGATACATCGTCCTACTACTGTAGAAGGAAGGAACATTGTAGTAGGCCAACATAATGAATGATACATTGCATTAGTTTTTTTTCCTATTTCCGGAAAACCCGTTGGGAGCTTACCCTGCATTAGTGAGGTTACCATACATAATATACAGCTTGAACAGTTTTTGGCTTCCGCTTCCAGTCCGTTTTCGGTTATCACAGATAATGATCGACGGGATTGTAGAGTAGCCTACAAAAAGTAAGTAGTATAATGTACATGTAGAGAATAATCGGGAAGTAAGCAAGTCAAGGCCGAAATCTAATTTACACTTTTTGACAGGACTAATTAAAATGGATGAGCTGAGCTCTCCTCTTTCAAAATCGTACGTAACGTTCCCAATTTAATACTGTACTGCCACTGCCACTATTGCTCCTTTCTGGTCGTACTTTATTCACGACGACGGCGACAACAAAAAAAACAATGCAAATGAATGCGATGCATTACCATCATCACCATACAAGGGACATTAAATTAAATTCTTATTTACGTAAGCAAAACTGGCTTGCATTTTACTTATTATTATTATTTCCTTTGTTTTCTTAAACTGCAGTTCATGTAGGACCTGACTCCATCCATTCGTTCATTTCAACAAATAATCTTTATACATCTCCGAATAAAAAAGGCAATTTCCAAATGTCCATTAAATGTTATAAAGTCACAGCAGGAGGAAAGCAAAGTTATAAAAACAATGCGCTTGCTTGCTACTTGCTGGTAGAGTAACCCGTAAATAAATGAATGAATCTAGGAACAACGAAGTAGATGGAGTACAGTAGTAGTATTAGTAGCCGGAATAAACAAACAAACAATCAAACAAATAGCTGAATTGTTTTTTTTCTTCTTCTCTTTTTCCATTCTAAATTATGTCTGTTACCAATTTCTTTTTATTTTCTCTCACTCTCTCGTTCTCCTCGTCAGTCATGGCCTGATTTTCTTTCACAGTTGTATACAATACAATACAATATAATTAACCCTTTAATTTAAGTTCTGCTAACTAACCATGTACAGCATCAACATCAGCACTAAAACATTTACCACCCTTATTTTTTTATTTATAATTTCGTATTATCGAAGCTGAAACAGACGCTTCAACTTTAGTGGAATGGAAAGTGGAAACTGCTCTTCCTACTTACTTTTGTACTTTTTAAAAGATACGTTTTTTTGGATAGGCTAAAGGCTGCTGCTGCAAACGACTCAACGAATGAAGGACTTGCAATTAAATAAAGTGATTTCTCTTCGCACATCAATGACTTTTCAATGATGAATAATATTATTGAAACTATGCTTATGCTGCTACTGCTGGTGGTGAAGAATCATCATCATCATAATGATTTCCGTTAAATGGGTTTATATTAGAATTGGATCTCCTTTTCCAGTGAATGGTGTGTGTATTTTATCGATAAAGGGTAAAAAAGAAGAAGAAGGGAATTCAAAGGGAGTCTCTTCCGATTCTGGAAGAGAAGAGAGCAAGAATAACATTTAACAAGAGAAAAGAAGAGGTAAAGTGAAAATTCTCTTTTCTCTGTCTCACTTACTTTCATTTCATTTCATTTTGGCAGGTTTCCCTTCTAGCCGTCCATACGTTTTTGTGTGCTTGTTGAAGTGAACCTTTTATTATTATTTTTTTCTTTTTATCATCATCATATTTATTGTTGGCTAAGGTTTAGGTTAGCCGGGTTGCTTCCTTTGCTTTGCTGTATGAATGAACGACGGGTTAGTGGTGGTGGTGGTGATTTTGATAATGACAAGGACAAGAAGAGGAACGCGAAGCCACTCTAAACTGTTCTTACAACAACGATTGTTACTTTTATAAGGACCGATGTAAGCTGATGATACAAGTCTGATTGTGATGATAATGATGAAGGAGATGACGACGATATGAGGACAATTAAAGTGCATTACAATTGTAAAAAGTAGAACGTGTTTAGTGGATAAGTGCACTAAACCTTTTTATGTATTACGCATTAACAGTTGCCATATGGACGGAGGAGACAACAAACAAAACGGCGACTATGCGATGAAATGGATTAAAATTGAATTCTTTGTTTGTTATTGATGACGACGACGATGATGATGATGATAAATGCATATATTTTTAAGAGATTGATAAATGTGCACAATTGACAAGCAATGAAGTGATCTAAATTCAGCTAAATACATATCACCACCTCACCGCTGCTGTCTTTCTTTTTATCCGTCGTCGTCGTCGTTTGTATCCTATTTGAAAAGGTATAAAAAAGGCTGGAATGATGAGAATGATGTTGATGCACGGTGGTGAGGTATGGTATAATATGGTTCTTTCTTATTCTACAAATTTAATACTACTGCCCTGTGCTTTTATGTTGCCATGATGTTTCTAGCGCTACTGCCGATGACGACGACTACAATGATGATGATGATGATGACAAATAGCAAGCACCAGGACCAGGAGTGTAGAAATAGAAACACCACTTTTTCAACGAGGACACAATTAAGGGAAAAATCCTTTTTTGTCATTGTGAAGGGCCCACTCTGTCATTTCCGCGTGGATGGATGAATGTGAGAATGAATGGTTAAAAAAACATACACACACCAGGGTGAACAGGAACTGTACTGCTGCTGTTGTTTAGGATGCGTAAAGGGAAGAAGGAAAGGGAATGACCGACCAAGCTTTTACTTTTACTTTACTTTACCAGCAACCAACATCATCATCATTATATTGATAGGTAGCAGGTAACAACAGACCCATCCATCCGTACATTTATTTTAACACTTTTCAAGTGTTAAGAACAACACCTATTCTCAGGGAGCAACGAAACAAGAGGGATGAAGAATGAATGGAACAAAAAAAACGAGAAGAGAGGAGTCGCATTAAGGTTTCCAACGTGGCTTTTCCGTATTAAATGTTTCGGGGTTCTGAACCAGCAACAGCAGCAGAAGTTGCAGTCATCTACATTCATTTATGGTTTCATGGTATGTCACTCAGTCAGTCGTCATCGTCATCCATCTACCATTACCACAGCTCTTCAGCATTAGGGAAGTATCATCCTTGTCAAAGGGAATGCAAAACATTTATTCTTTTTAGGTTCTCCACAATTTTCATTTATCTTGACATAATGCGACAGAAAAAATCTAGCAGGCAGGCAGGACGACGACACGGGTGTCGGATTTTTTGAAACAGGTTAAGGCACAGCTGGGACAGTATGCATAAAAAAAGTTGCGGCAACGGATAAAATGCATCAATAAAAAAATGAAACAATGGACAGTTTGCACCAAATTTTAATTGCATCATGTACAAATTGCTGAAGCATTAATTATGGTGTCCGGTCATGTCTCCCAAACCCTTTCTCCAAATTGACCATTTCTCAAAGGGCAGTTCTCCCAATGCAAAATAAGACTTATCCAAAGACCCTTTCTCCAAATTTGAAATTTTCTTTATTTATGTCAATATATGGTCATAAAACAGCCTAGATATTATAAATAACTATCTTACTTAACTAAAAAATAGCTGTACTTCCTCCTTTGTAGTTTTTAACAAACTTAACTTCACTTAAATTGCTCATTTTGACAGCTTAACTTAAATTCATGCCCCCAGGACAAGAATCAGCACAAAAATGAACCCAGTGTATGCATTTTGTGATAGCCTACGCATTATAAATAACTATCTTACTTAACTAAAAAATAGCTGTACTTCCTCCCTTGTAGTTTTAAACAAACTTAACTTCACTTAAATTGCTCATTTTGACAGCTAAACTTAAATTCATACACACAGGACAAGAATCAGCACAAAAATGAACCCAGTGTATGCATTTTATGACTATTTTAATAGTTTGCTTTATAATTTAATAAAAATAGGTCAGATTATGCCTTCATTAGTATGCAGGACTAATAATTTACATTAAAACAGTTTTTTGGAGAACTGCTTCTTTATACCGTTGCATTTGTATACCTTACTTTTGGGAGAAAAGACATTTGAGAAGTTGGCTACGTTATTCAAATAATTGGGAAAAATGACAGTAGACCATGAAACCAACAGAGAAGAAGCCAACAATACAGAATAAAACGAAAAAAAGTTGCGAAAACGGAAGTCATTCAGTCAAGGCATTATTTATATAGAAAGCAAAAAATCCGCTTTAATCATTTCCCTTTTACTAATCAAAATAATTAGCTCAGATTTTTTATAATGTACTTATCTGCTACTGTGTCGTTAAAACACTTAAAAAATATTTAGGAACAGAAAGTATCGAAAAAACCATAAAAGTAGAAAACAAATCAGTTTGTAAGAAACTTAAGCATCAAGCGGTTTGATCTTTATTAAAGGATACAACAATATGGTTGGGTTAATTAATTAACTTTATACGTAACGTATATGTAATAGGTAGGTTGGGCATGAATTCGATTGGGTTGTTGGGCGTGCATTAATAATAATGAAAAAGAACGGTTTATAATCATCATCATGAATCATGACAAATCCCTGAAATAATATGTTTTGACACAGTTGGCTCATCTTCGGTAAATTGTTATTGTTACAGTGTAATTGTTATTAATAAAAAATAACAAACCGTATAAAGGAGTAGCAAAAAAGTATTTAATTTTTCTAAAAAGAATAAACTTTCCCCATTTTCATTGTTACTCATTAGGTACGTTATTTTCATAACCGTTTAAAATGATTTTTATTTATTTATTTTTATTCTTTAATATCCGCTATTTATGATTTATTTATTCAATTCATTTGAATCATCCTCATCAACATCATCATACTTAATAATAATAACAGCAGCAATAAGTTTGACCGTTTTCTCTCCTCTTTTCCTCTTTCAGTTTCTCGTTCAATAATTTACTAATTCAATCTTTCATTTCAAACAAATAAAAGAACCTCGTATATACTCTCCAATATACATAAGCAGCGTTGTTATTATGTATTATTATTATTGTGTGGCGCACATTGGCTCATTATTACATCGTGTTGTGATTCTTATTATCCTTATATGAGAATAAATGCCCATCTATTTATCCACATCCACAACTATTACAATATTTCAAAATATTATATAATAATAATAATAAAACAACAACAACAGAGCAAAACGAACAATAAAGAGTAACGCATGCATGTGACGGATCGATTAGGAACAGAAAAACTTTGGATTTGGATTCATGATGATAGGAGAAGAAGAGGAGAACACACACAAGGCACATGGCACACGGTGCCTTTCTTTTCCTCTCTCTCCTTTATAATTCACATATTATTGTATAGAAAAATCAGGGCCTGCTGCTGTTGCTGCTGCCGACTCTATGTGTTTTCTCCCTTTCCACTCTCCGTCCTTGCTCTCTTTCACTTCATGAGTATGACGATGATGGAATGGAAATGGAACAATAAATGGATACAATAAGTTTCTGTTTATTCCTAAATTAACTCCAAATTTGATTAAGCTTTGAAAAAATTTGATTGTGAATGATTTTGCCATTTTGGATTAAAACTAGTTTAAAAATTTGGCATTTTTACCATTACAATACGAATAATAAACTCTTTTTCTCTCTTTCTTTCTTGTGTTCAATGTAAAGGGTAATTGTTAAAAGGAAGCAATGATAATATCTGCATCTTTTGAACTTGAAGTTGTACAAGTTGAAGTGGTGTAAACTAAAGAAAATCCAGTAATGGCAAATACCTATGCAAAGATGTGGGGTAATAATTCACAAATTTGTTTTAATTTACAAACACAAACATAAATAGGTAGGTACTTATGGGCAAGTATTTCAGCTGCTGTGTAATAATTTCTTCTTTTCGTTTCCTTGCTACTCACCCAATAAATCCTAATAATAATAATAATAATAATAATAAATAGTTTAATAATAACAAACAGGAAACAAACAAAGATGCAATTGAATGAAGTGGGAATGAAATTATGGCGAATGTTATTTTTGTTTATTATGACGAGAAAAATGATGATGATAAGCAAAATAACTTCCACTTCCACCACCGGGCGGGAGCTCAAAACAGCAAAAGACAGAGGCGTTTTTACTACGACCACCGCCACCGCTTACAGTACAGTTGGTTCTTTAGTACAATATTATGTTTTTCATCTAAAAATGTTTTCACAAAGTATTAATTTTACCTTGTTGGTTTGGCACTTTTAAATCCCAGTAGCCTCCCAGCCACCACCACACTACCCTTTGCTTTGTGTGTACACAGGTCGGGTTCAAATCCGAAATATTATGAATAAAATGTTTTTTTATCCTTGCGGTGAAGTAGGGATTCTTGACTGCAGCGCATCTACAATAATAATAGTAACTATGGTCTCGTAAATTCTAAATTATTTGTTTTATGCATACTTTTTTATTCTCTGAAGGGATTATTTTTGAGATGTGTGGGTAATTTTTGTAGATGTATGAATGAGATTTAAAGCAAAACCCAGAAGCTTAACTAGCATAATATTATTATTTTGTATTATTATTTATTTTTTATTTTATTCTTCATTCACCCTGGTTGCTGTCGATTAAAAAACAGAAGCTGAATGAAAATGAATATTACTTGAGTCTAGTCTACGCAATGGAGAAAAGTGTACACGCCCATTAGCCTCTTTTTTGGGCTTTTTTATTTATATAACCAGCCGAAAAGGAGCATCGCGTGAATAAAATGCGGCTTTGCAATAATGGCCATTTGGAAATGGAAAAGAAAAAGGTAAGGCAGTTTAGCTTTTTTTAAGGATTACACAATTCCTATTAAAACTCAATAGGACTTGGAAGTGCCTGCGTCCGTCCTGCGTAGGTATTATATTTGTGGCAAAGCAAAACCTGTGTTGAAATATGAAATGTAAAATAAAACGGGAACCCTTCATTTTAATTTGTTTTTTTTGTTGAATGTGATGATGATTTGGATTTGTTTATGTAGGTATATTGAGCGCTACAAGAAGATGAATCTTTCTTAAACTTTTGGATGTAAGTAAAGCTCATTTTCTGTTTGATACAGAAGAGAGAGATTCAGTTGGCACTTGTAATAATCAAAGAAGGAAGAAAAATATTAATAGAGGAATGAATGCATAGCTCCATTTAATCACTGCTGCTGTTATTGTTGTTGCTGAGGCGATTAGATCAAGTGATCATTCTACTTGAAAAAATTGCCTGATTTTTCTCTTTTCTGTCTGAGCGCTCTTAATTTGTCGGTATAATAGCTGGGGCTGACGTGACATGAAAAAAAGAAGAATTCCATTCCATTGCAGGCAAGCCAGAAAAGTGGAAGAAGAAGAGAATATTGTTATGAGAGGCAGAGGATTGAGGAAGAAGAAAATAAACAACAGTTACATACTCGAGCAGATGTTGCCAGAAAGAGGGAGATTGTCGTCGCAGGACTGAAGATCGCATTGCATTGCATTGGTTGCTCTTCTGTTCTTCACTCAAAACTCACCCATGTTGCTGTATTTATCTCCCCTCTTTATAATATTTCTCTTCTAGTTACAAAACAACCGTCTTTGGTATTTTAATCTTCTCGTCCTCTTTCATTTTTCTTTCAAAAACCCTTTAAAAGTTTATATGGTTGAACACCAAAACCTTTTTGAAAAGGGAAGCACATAAAAAGCAATCCATCAGTAAAAAATATTAAAGAGGAATTTTAATTTAGATATGCTTTGCTTAGCATCGTACATGATGAATTTGCCAATAATTAATTTGTAATAATAATTGCTAAAACGATACACTTTAAAACGATTACGATCTATTGCTTTTGGGTAACATTTTAGTGACTCCTCAGACTCATGTCGTTGAAGAATACAATTACCAATTACCTTACTTAACCTTACCTTCAATTAATAAATTCGTACATAATTTAGTTTAAACGTACCAACATTGTATTGTATGGGGCATTATAAGACTGGTTAAAAAATGTTAATCAACATTTAATAAAACATTTGTTTAATAATAGTAAAACTATAATGAAACTTTGAAATTGCTTCATAGGAAAAATTAATATGAGTTTTAAACACTCAATCATTGAGATTATGTAGGTACATAATATTTCCCAATAAAAACGTTTGCCTTTTTGCTGGCTCAATCATGCAAAAAATCAATATCAAATCAAATGCTAACGGCAATATATTATACTTCAACCAACGTGGGTGGTTGTATTGAGTTGGGTGGTGGTGGTCATGGTGGGTAAACTCTTCAAATCCATTTCTATCCTAAACATGTTTGGTCAGTGCAATGGGCCGTAATTGATGACGATAATAGGATATGATACGATGATCGGTTATTATCTACTCTCTCCTTTTTCTCTCTCCGTTCTGTTTCCCTCTCCCTTTGTGTTTTTCTGTCTTTTCTAAAAGCTATATAATTTCCGGGAGGCGGAAGAGAAATCAAATAAAAAGGAGTATATCGTTACTTTTTAAAAAGCAATCACAACACATCCAGCACAAATTTTTTTCAATATTTTGCTGTCATTAAAATGAGTGAATAAGACATACGACGTACATATTGCAGAGAACGAACTACAAAAATCCAAATAATCCTTTGTCAAGTGGGATGATAGATTTTGATGGGATGAAAGCGATTGCTTTCTTTTTTCTCAATCTCTATTCGCCCCTTTTTTACAGAGACACAAGTACAGACAAAAAGAACCTACCTTCCTTTGCATTATATAAACTCCATATCGCATCATCAAACCACACAACTATTTCATATTATCTTTCTCAGATTTTAATGTTGATCTTGTTCGTCTACAACTTTGCATTCTCCAAAGCCTTCTGACTCACTCATAGTAGTATTTACACGGATATGGGCGGTGATATTGACGATGGTTTTTATTTGGGAAAGAAACGTTCAACGATCATTTACTTTCTCTTTTTGCTTTATTCCTTTTCATCGTCTTTTTTCTCGACAATCTCAATCCTCCCTTCAGAAAAAAAATCACAACAAATTTTCAGATATAATCGGCTTGTCCTTCTCCTCCTCTCAACACATCACTTTCATCATAATATCCCATCCACTTTTCTATAATATAATGGCAATAATAATAAAAATAGTAATAATAATAGCAATAATAATAATGTCATGATATAATATTGAATTGCTTGCATATTGCTTCGAAACTGCTGCTGTTGTTACAGCTCGCTCCTCTACAAGAGTGAGGCTTTCACATCCGTTTCACTTTCTATTAAAATTGAAGAATAGGAAGAAGGACCGGAAAGTATTGTTGTAGCCGTCGTCACCATTGCTTTTTCTCTTTAATACTATTGCAATAGCAATGATGATGATGATGGCCCTGGTGGAGTTTCTTTCATTCTTTTCAACGAAAAGAAAATTGAGCTTTTAGAGGAAGAGATTGAAGCAATGATATTGTTGTGATATGAGATCTCTGGATCTGAGGGTGTCGGCGGTGAAGTGGTAGGAGGAGGAGAAGACGATGAACGAAGAATGCATAAAAAGTGAAATTGTCGGTTGTAAGGGTGTGTGCGTGTACGTTGGTTGTGCCGTCGTCAATCGCTTTTCCCGAGTAAAATTTTGTACAAGAAGTGAGTGCATTAGTTTGAGTAGTTTTTTAGTAGTAGTAATACATACTTTGTAATAGTGTGTTTTGGGAAAAGGGGGTAAAGTAAAAGTATTTCAATTTGTATGTATTTCAAATAGTAAAAGGAAAAGCAAGGAGGAGGAAAAGGGAATAGAAAGAAAAGTCATCTGGTGGTGGGATTGTTGTTGGAGCAAAGAAAAAAAGATCTGTTGCTGACATTTTTCGTGATATATAAGCATGCATCACCGAACTTACTTTTTTCCTGAGCTGCCTTTTGCTTTTACTCGATTGTGTAGCTGCTGGTGGAGGTGGTGGCAGTAACAGAGAAACAAATCGAGAGACAGAGAGGAGGTTATATTATTTATATTTCTTTTTCTTCATACACTTTTAAAAAGGATGCGAATGATGCGATTGAAAACATGGCTTACGAAAACACTGCACTGATACAGGAAAAAATGCAGATTAAACCCTGTGCAGTTTGTATTAGGTATATTGTAAAAACAAAAACGTTTCCTGAGTAGAGAAACTATCGTCCCTCTTTAAAACCTCATTTCAATTTCACAATATTTATTACATCATTATAAGCTTCTAATTTAATATTTAATGCATAAAATTACATACAACCATTTTCATTAACTTTGGATTCATCCGGCACAGCAGCGCGCTCTTCCCGCTGCTGGTTGCACGTTTTTAACAAAGCTGAGCTGCGGCGTAAGATTGCGCGTCGCGGCTAAGAAAGTGTCCAGAGTTAGTGAAACCGGATATTATATTATATAGTAGTGTGGTGGATGTATATATATTAGTATTTATCCAGAAGACTCAAAACTAGGGTTTTTAATTCGAGAAATTTATTGATAAGGCTATCGAGAAATTATCGATAGAAAGCTCAAACTCAAACAATAGAAAATGCCTTATCAATACTATTGATAAAAACCCAAATTCAGCTCTCAGCTTACTAATGCGTTATTTTTGCAGTAGTTTACCTGCTGGCCCAGCATCATTAGCATAATGCAAAATATGTTGTAAAATGCAGCCGTTTACATACAATAACAAGTTTTGAGGTAACGTCTAGTTCTTGTTACCAGACCACGTTCTCAAAACTTCGCTTGGTCACCCAGCCAAGTTCTTAGATTTTTGCTAGGTCACTCCGCCAAGTTCTGAGATTTTCGCTCGGTCACCCAGCCATATTTTGAGACTTTTGCTCGGTCACCCAGCCGAGTTCTGGAATTTTTGCTCGGTTATCCAGCAAAGTTCTGACGGTGAGAAAAAGCAAACGAGAAACAGAGGGACAACAAAAAGTGACGACAAAAGACGGCAAAAACTGACCACAAATGATGACAAACGACGACAAATGACAACACAAACCGACGACAGATGACGACAAAAAATTATGACAAAAAATGGCGACAAATGACGGCAAATGACGACAAAAAATGATAAATGACGAAAAGTGACGACAAAAATGACGAAAATTGACGACAAAAAAAGACGGAGATATTTGCTCGGTCACCCAGTCTGGTTTTGAGATTTTCGATTGGTCACCCAGTCAAGTTCTGAGATTTTTGTTTGGTTATTTAGCCAAGTTATGACGGAAAGAAAGCTAAAGAGAAACAGAGGGACAACAAAAAGGGGCGACAAATGACAAAAATTGACGACAAAAAAAGGCGACAAATGACGACAAAAAATGACAGCCAAGTTCTGAGATTATCGCTGGGTCACCAAGCTAAACTCTGACATTCTCGCTCTTATTATATTTTGGTTACCGAGTGTAAATTTGGAACTTTGCTGGGTAACCGAGCGAAGCTTAGAACTTTAACAGTAATCGAATAACACCAGATATACCACATTACATTTCACCATCATACAGTACAATATACTATCGAGATATTGATAGTGTTATCAATACCTCGAAAATAAAATACGCTTATCAATATTTTATCAATATATTGATTTAAAA
>JAHZNJ010001807.1:0-13725 GCA_027744475.1 Lepidocyrtus cf. sotoi NNG-2020 | reverse complement strand
GAAGACGAAGGTATTAATTTAACATCTGATAAGAATAGAATGGTTACATTTAAATGATTACCAATTAGGTAAGGTACATTATTTTTTTTGCTAATCAATTCAATTTCTTTTCTATTCTTGTTTCAGGAGACAAAGCTCTTTCAGTTCCATCATCAATGGACAAGAGAAAACTGAGCGAGGTGTCCAATATAATTGCATCTCAAATGGATAGTTTAATCAACAGTATGAGTGATGATAATGACGGGCTCCTTGTCAAAAGTCCAAGTAAGTTATACGTTTATAAAATGTACTCGAGCGCTGATTTAACATTTGAAAAGCTTAATTAACCGTATGATAATATATTTAAACGCTTTTTAACAGCAAAACCATTTGTTGGCCAAGACAAACCTGACTTTAAGGACGACCTTAGGAATTCAACTGAAAGCTTAGAATATGCACTTTCGCATCAGCCTCGACAACCTGGCGATGGCGCTGGTGGTGTGTTTGAAATGCCATCAACTCCCAAAGCTAAACCATTTGCTGGCTTCGCCGCACCAATCATAACCAGCACTCCAGATCCCAAGGAATACGGAGTTTTAGGGTACGGGATGAACCTTTCCAAGATATCAGAACGAACGGAGTATACCGATTGGAGTAAATCAGAACTGGATAAGACCAACAGTGTTTCATACAGGCCGGATATTTTATCCTCCTTGTCTGAAAAGCAAAAGTCAGTGGTGGAATCAGACCCGACCCCACAAGTTAGTGTGATGAAGTCAGTTAGAAAAGAAGAAAAGTCTTCAAAAACCAGGTCAGTATTTCGGCTACTTCTTGGATGCTTTTTCCCTTTTTGTTTTTGTAGATTGTAATTTGTCTTAACTATGTCTTAATGACTAATAAATTACTGCTTGAGTAATTAAATGTAATTAACAAATGGACTCATTATCTTAATAAGAAAGAGTTGCTTAAACGTTTTTGATTAAAGTGATCAGCTTTTAATACTTAAAAAGTTTCTAAAACACGTAATAAACTTGATTTTTTCTGTCGATATTGTCATTGTCCTGTTTATGTAAGCTGCAGGTGCAGTTTACAGCTTTTAACGATAATATTATGTATTTGTAACAAATTAACTATTATTTTTATTTATGCTATTTATTCAAAGTTATTAAATGCTAAAACAAAAAAGTATGCTAATTGCTTAAAAATATAACATTTAATTATTAAAGTATAATAATAATCAGTAATCTAAAAATAAAGGATAATATGGATTTAAGGATTGTAAATAATTGCCGTTTTGTTTTTTTAACTGCTTTTTTCATTGTTTGGTTTTGGTTGTTTTACCATATTTCAATGCTTTAAGTTAAGTTAAAATTAAGTTAGCCTATGATTAGAGCAGGTGAAACTGTAAAGTGCTCAACTAATCCTTTCTTTGCTTCATGTCGTTCGCCGATGTCAATAAGTTTTTACATGAATCGCAAACATGAACATCCTCGATTTAGCTTCATTTTTTATATTTTTTTTACGTTTTCGTGTAACAGCAGTAGCCATTATATATTTCAGCATCGAATGTCGATGATTCTTTCTCTCTCCCTGAATTTTTTATGAACACCACACGCACAATTTTCGCTAGCTAAAAAACGGCAGCAGCGGATCAATAATTGCTATTAGGATAGTGGAGGGAAGGGAAAGAACGATAACGATTGTGAATGATGAATAAAAAAAGTAAACAAGAGAAAATGGGAGGAAGGAGAGGAAGAAGCAAAGTAAAAGTAAACGAAATATTATGCGAAAAAATATTTACGTACCATTTCGTCTTTCACAACTCACTCATTAGATTATTATTTAGAAGGAAAAAAATTGAAGTAAAACAAACCAAAATATGTGGGGAGGTTCCGGCTGACGCTGACAACCATAATTTCAGTTCATATTCCTTAATTATAAATTATTATGGACAATTCGAACAGGCGAATATCTTATCAAAAAAAAATTTATCACCAACAAATCTGTATTTAGAATCATTTCCATTTCATTCTTCTTCCATGAATGCAACTCAAACGAAGTATCCAACATCCAAACAGCATTGTAGTCGTGTTTAAATGTTTTGTTTTATTTCTCCCACTTGCTCGCTCGTTCTTCGCTTTCCCAAGAGAAACAGGATGCTACATGCAGCTTGGAGCTGCCTTCTTCTTCTCCTCCTCTTTCTCATAAATGCGATTCTCAATTCCAATCCAAGAAAGAAAAGCCGAACGACGAAATCAGCCTTGCTTTCTTTTTTTCTATTTCTCTCTCAAAGCCAAAGCAATTTTCTTCTTCCTTTCTCCCCTGTTTTGTCTTTGCCCTGCTTACTTTCTTGTTTTGTCGGCGTTCGTATGTGTTTCTGTGGCTCGCAAAATGTGTATTTCCAAAAGCATAGGCGAAAGCACTGCAGGCAGACAGAAAGCAAAGAGTTTTTTAAAAGAGTGCGTGCAGCTCACGTTTACTTCCACTTTGCTTCTGAAGTTCGCCCAAGAGCGTTTCCATTCTATCCTCGTACATTTCTGTTTTAATTCAGAAATCAAGAATACGCTTCTGAAAAAGTCTTTTTAACTTTTAATTTTTACTTTTAGGTAAGTTTTAAGTGTAAGAACTTAGCCTACTTTTTTACATTTATTGCTTTCCAAAAATACTCAGATTAGTTTACAAATGAGTATAATTGAGGGGCTTGCTCGTAGTTGTAGAGTAGTGGGCTTCGTAATTACATAGTTTGATTCTTGTTGCGTTTGCGTTACTGCCGTTGTTGTGCTCTTGCTCTTGTTTTTTTCCTGCTTCGAGTCTATGAACGTATGAACCATTATTAATCTAATTATACATTTGGATCAGAATCAGGATCAGCTTACAGTAGTAAATATAGATTGTTGGTGATTTGTGGAGTCTTAATAATTTGCTTTTGTTATGCATAACGGAAGTGCTCGGGCATAAAAAATTGTGAATTGAGAGAACTAACCTAGTTCTTTCAATAGCAGCCTTTGTTTGTGTTTGGGTTAATATCTTTTTTGGTCTATTTTTACCTATTGTTCCTGTCGTTGTGACTTACGATTTACTGTTTACTACTTTACTGCTAAACAGGGAGGACCCAAGTCAACAGAAGGGCATCGAGTCGTTAAGCCCAATCCGAAAAGTATCCGCTGAAGAGAAGCCGGACAGAAGTGCTCTGAAACCGTTGGACTTTCAAGCGTCGCCTGGTGGAGATAATGTAAGTATTTTTTTTTACTTTTACTACTAATTTTTTTCACATTCCTAAGCATTTTAGAATAATTACTACATCATCATCATGACACGTAAAAATATAGCCAAGTAAAAGTAAAATATTTACTCGAATTTCCTCCTAAAACGTTTAAAAATTACCGTCATTTCATTGCGTGGTGCTACGTAAAACTGTTCATTTTGAAGAGAAAGAATTTCATTTTCATTGGATTCGATTGTGCTCGTCGGCAGGGGTATCTTATTGGCATTACGTAGACGAACGCTCATTAGGAGGTCTTGTGTCCTCAACCTCTAACCTCACACCACACACATACATCCACAGACAAGACAAAAAACAAGTGAAAGTGATAAGGCTCAATAACATAATCGCTGCCATTAATTTTTTGGAGAAAGAAGAAAAAGAGAAGACAAGACAAGGATCTACATAGTAAGAACTGAGCCAGAGCCAAGCAAAGTCATTTCTACTTCCTTTTCCATTTTCCATCTATTCCTAAGTCACAGGAGGAAGAGGAGGAATGGAATTCACAATCAGCAATGCCAACGCACGTTCGTCCATGGCATGGCATCATGACATTCCAGCATGTAGTTAAGTAAGAGAGTGAGAGGAAGAGGAAATAAGGGGATAATTTATGGGATCTGACTTGACTAAGCTTTCTCTTTTTCTTCTGTTTCGCGCGAAGGAAGTAGCTCCCCTCTTCTTCGTCGTCTTCCTGTTCCTCTGGACATTTCTCTTGAATTAATGCATCATAATCATTTTTGGCTGGCCCTCAAGAAAGACCGCAGCAGCGGCGATGGTGTCTTGTCTGACGATGCACTTTAATGAAAAGATGCGTTGCCTTGTCTTGTCTAGAGCTGCGAGTCTGGTTCTGTTCTATTCTTAATAAACCGAACTGCACTGTTGTAGTATTAAAAGGCTTTACATTAGCAATTCTTTCTCCTTTTTTTATTCTTATACACGTACATCGCACGCACACACACATCCTTCCTAACCAATCCTCATCAAAAACCTCAAATATACTATTTTGGCTTCGCGAAGCAAAAACTAGAAGAAACGATAAGATAAGGAAACGGGAAATAACCACGAGAATACTTTCACTAGTGGAGCGGAGGCAGGCGTATGATAAAAAACAGAAAGAAAGTAAAGTGCTTATCAAAATAAAAGATCGAAACGAAGTTCCTCCAACTCCATTTTGGTTGGTGACAAGCTAAGAAAAAAATCTAAATGAAAATGAAAAAAAAAACTGAGCAGCAGCTCAGCAATAACAGAAGCAGGAATCTTTGCTTCTACCTCCTCAATAAACATAGTTTTATTGTAATTGATCTTTCACCTTGCATAATTTATTGTATCTATTTTTATCTACTTTCTCCATGGCCGTGAATGAAAAATAGGTGGGTAGTAAGTAAAGTAGGGAGGAACCGAACGGAAGTTTACATTGGACTGGAAGGGATTGTGGAAACTCTCCACTCCATTCCACTGGTAGTATTTGCCATTTTTGCTGGCTACAACTCCAACTCCATAACTTTCTACATATCTATCCTAAAATAAAGTAAAAAACTGCAGAAGCTTTGAAAGAAGTGAGTGAGGATTGCGGAAATAGTGAAAGTTTTGTTTTTTTTCTACATATCTATCTATCCTAAAATAAAGTAAAAAACTGCAGAAGCTTTGAAAGAAGTGAGTGAGGATTGCGGAAATAGTGAAAGTTTTTTCTCTTGGTGTTGGTAGGAGTTGGAATATAGGAATGAATGATATTGAGAGAAATTGAGATAGCACCAGTGTGGATTATTTAGCATTCAGGGAAGGAAGAAGAAATGGCACGCGTTTCATGTCATATGTGCACGCACTGTAACCTAAACAGAAAGAGAGAGAAAGAAGGAAGCGGAGAAAGAAAAAAAGGAACTCATCTGGCATTTTATTTTCTTTCGGAAGAGAGATAGAGAGAAAAAGAGCGAAGTAGAAAAGTAGACTCCATCGTTTTTTACTACTTTTTAGGAGAAAAAAGATGTTAAAGTAAAGTACTTTCCTTGTAAATGGAGAAAGCTTCTCGCAGAAAAGAAAACAGATTCGAATTCGAAGGCAGAAAAAAAGTGGAACTTCATGAGCTCATATGCTCATCCTTCGTACTTACTTTCCTAGTTCGTATCACAAAAGTAAAAGTCAGTTCCTTTCCCAAACATTTCTTGACGTTTTCGTCGTCTTCTCGCTCCTTTTCACTTTCTGAATTTTCTCATTCCATTTTGCTTTTTCGGTATATTCCTTCAGCATTTGGATGTATTTTTTGCTACTTTGTAAAATAAATGTTTGCCTTACAATCATATTCTGAAATGATAGAAGAGTAGTAAGTATGAATGAGTAGATCAATCATTATTCTGAAAATGGAGAGTTTTTTGGAGATGCAAAAACACAATCAGAAAAATAAGGAAAAGTATCTGAAAATTGCGCCTTTTCTCCTATTTTTTATTCATTTTTAAAGAATGACATCATAAAAACCCGACAGTTTTTGTGGAAAACATTGTAATCTAAGTAAAAGCAAATGTCAAGGAAAGTAAAGGATGGAATTTTGATAAGAACGTTGTCAAAAATACTACGGATTTGTTGGCATTGTAGTCTAAGAGTGAGTGAGGGAAATGGGCTGACACAGGCGTTGTGTAATTAAGCGTGTACCAACGAAAGAGAGGAATTACTTCATGTTGAAAAAGAAAATGAAAGCAAGTCATACAGAGTCAAAGAGCTGTGCAGTATTTTAGTTCCCTTTTGTTTGGATGATTTGTTCTTGCCTTTGCTTCCTTCTCTCTACAAAAAGGGAATTTTCACTGTCAAATAATTTGTAATTCAACATGATCCATGTGATTAAGCCATAAATCGCTTTCCTTTGATTTCCTCCATTCAACCGTTAACGGAAAGAGCCTGTTATGTTGCTCCCGTCGTTAGGCTGCAAACGTTGTAGAAAGGAAAGTAGGAAATAAAAGGGAAAGTGGAGAGGAGAAGAGAGAAGTAAAAGCACGAACGAACGGAAACGAAGCAAGTTTATGGGGAAATAAGTTCTAGTTTCCTGTGTGTAGTGTGTTCCCTGCTTACTTTTTTACTTCTCTCCTTCTGTTTCTAAGTGTAAGTAAAGAGGAGGAAAGGTAAAAAAAGAAAACTTTTAAGATGGGAAAGAAGGTAATTTGTTGGAGGAGCGTTTAAAATCCCATTGCATCTACAGCTTCTACTTGCTCATGAACTGAACTTACTCAAACTGTTTTTTAACTTAACTTAAACTTAACTAGAAAAGGGAAAAGAAAGGAAGGAGGGAGGTAGAAAATGGAAATTATTTTTCTTCTCTTGTTTCCTATGAGGACTTTACGATAGACTTCTCAAGCAATTAATTACACACGACAAAAGAAGGCACAGCTCAAACTCAAAAGAAGAGCTCACTTACTCACGTTTAGTTACAGAAACAGACGAGAAAGAAAATAAGAAACTCTCATAAAAAAAGAAAAGAGAAGTCTTAAAACTTGAACGTAAACTTAAACCTACTACTTTTTCAAGCGGAGGAGGAGGAAAAAATTTATGAGGAAGCTATGCAATTCTCTCAATTGCTCTCGTGTAAAATAAAAATGCATTCTACCTTTATTTTTACCTGGCTCTCTCCGCTCTGTCTTGTAAGTAGAATCTACTTTCCAACTTTTGCTTCAGTTTCCTTTCCCTTCAGTCCACTTCAAAATTATTGCCAATTCTTAAAGAAAAGCTTGAAGAGAGGGAAAGAAAGTTTATGGCTTTGTTTGGTTGTTTTTCCTCTTCGTTTTCGTTTCATAGTCGAGTTTCAATTTGTAGAAGAAGAAGAAGAATACGTACGCAGCTAAAGATATAAAAGATGTTTCTTTTTTTTCCTTTCTTTCTTTCTTTCTTCTCCTCCGATGATATCTTTAAAAGTAATACGGGCGTGTAGTAGTAGTAGTTGGCCGCTAGTGACCAATTAAAGTGGTCTGTGGAGTATATGCTTTTGCAAAAGCACTATTTATTTTGTGTTCGACAACCATCTTTTTCTCTAGACTTTCCTTTTTTCCTCCCAGCACTTTGTTCTGCTGCTGCTGTTGCTTCATAGCTTTTTTGTTCTTTAGAGGAAGTTCATTTTCCTGCTTCAACTATAAGCAAGCTGATCTTTATTTCAAAGGGAGGAAAGTAAAGAACAAGGAACAATAATGAAAATGAATGACAAAAGGAACAAAAATAATGTTTTCTCTTTGAAGCTTTGAAGCGTAGCTTGTATGAGTTTCCATTAAGAACAGTTTACTATCATGAATGAATGGAGAAGCAACAGTCTCCTCCTAAATGGATGGGAAGGTTGTAGTAGTGGAAGAGGAAAAGTTTCGGAAACTTTTTTCTAGTTAATGTTTTAGGAGGAACTTGTAATTTTCTTCCTCCTCCTGAATAATTTCTCACAGGAATTAAGTATAGAGACCATTCTAACAGAGTAACTAGTATCATCTGTTCATCGTGGTTATATTTTCAAGTAAATGTTGGCTTAATGATGTAAATGGGAATATTGTTTAATTATTTTTTGGAAAGAAATTTAATAATTTTTGTTTTTATTAAAGGTAAACATGGTTGGACTGGGAGCAGCAACGCTAAGTCAGGATCTTCTAACTTGGTGCAAGGAGGTGACGAGAGGCTACCGCGGGGTGAAAATTACCAACATGACAACCTCCTGGCGGAATGGATTGGCTTTCTGCGCTGTCGTACATCGATTCAAACCGGAACTCATGTAAGATTTTAAAAAAGTTACTCTTGGAGTAAAATTGAAAAAAATTAGGTGTTTTATGGAATTGCGTAATAAAGTAAACTGGTAAAACATAAACACAGCCATTTTCCTTTTCTTGTTCTTCTCTTACGAAAGAAAGCTTTGACTTTATAAGAATAAAAATATTTAATTAGGCTCATGTTGATGTTCATGTGATGTTCAGCTGGAGGGTGAATAAAAAACGGAGTAGATTTTTTTTCTTCTTTCGTTTCCTTGTTTCTTAACATTTAATGTGCCATTAAAGAGGAAGTTAATTAGCCTCGGGAGATTTGTTGTAAATACCTTCTTGGCTTGTCCTTGCTCATTTATCACCGATAAATGGGGAGATGGCTTCATACGAATAGCTTTAATGGCTATATGTCGTCGTTCAGTTCGTTTCTTTTCCTTGTTTGCTTTTTTTATTAGTTTTTTAACAGGGAAGACAAAAACATACAAAAGCAAATGAGTATTGTTATGTTGCCGCTATTACACCTAATATATAGCTATCAAGCCAAATTCAATCAAAACTGTAACCGCCGCGTGGCAGTGTGGCACTCTGTTTATCTTATCTTTTACATTTAATATGGCACACAAAAAAAGTTATGTACTAACTGTAGTTTTCGGGCTTATCTTTATAGCATCGCAGAAAGAAGAAAAAAAATTATATTTTTTTATGTTGTTGGAAGAAAGAATATACTATAGTATGTAAACTTATAAGTTGTAGGAGTAGGAGTGCGTATAAAGAAATGACATAAATGACTCTCTTGACGACTCTCTAGATGGAAATAAAGTAAAAAACAAAGAACTGCAACTGGAGAAGATAGTGAACAGAACAGTGCATAAACATGAACACAGGTTTATTATTATATTCCAAGAAAATGTTCTTTCGCAATGCTTTTGCTGGTTTTGTTTCACATGGGTTAGTTGGTTGGTTGGAAATGGAATGTATGTACTAAAAAATGAAACGTGTACAGGAAAACATGGAAAGAAAATGCAGGAAAACGTGATTCGCGAGGGATCTAAATAAAATCTAAAAATCCACGTAAGTTATGCATAAAGAAGAAGAAGAAACTTGTCTCTTGTCTGTCTGTTTCTTCTTCTTTCTTCTTCCGTCTTTCTTCTTGTTTTTACCTTGTTTGTTTTGTTGCTGCCGTTGTATTTGTACTTGATGTGAATGAGAACAACAAGATAAAAATGAAGAAGAAGATGAGTTTGTTTTTCTGAGGAAGAAAGAAGGAAGGAAGGAAAGGAGTGACGGGGAAAAGAGCTCAAAAGCTGAAGTCATTTGAAAAAGGGAAATGTTGCGTACGAATGTAATACATACTCTCGTGTAAAAAACCTTTTTATCTTCAAAGATGATGATGATCTTGAGGAGGAGGATGAGAATGATGAGATGTTCCAAGAAACAAGTAGGCTGGCTGGGGATGATGCCATTTGGGAGTCTATAGAAGATGTGATGTGATGTAATCATGATCATATCAAAAAAAATCTTCAAATACGAAAAAGAAATAGAGAAATATGCATAAATAACAAGATAAAGAGGAGGGTACAGAAGGATATTAAAGTGTGAAATATTTAGACAGTGAATAAAATAAAAATGCGTGTGGGATACAATACAATTTGAATCCTCTACACCCACATAGATATAGGTAATAAAGTGAAAATGAAATTGAATGAAAAAAGATTCCGAATCGGAACAGGAAGGAAATTGGAAATTGATAAACGGAAACGAAACAAGAAAGAAGTTTTTATGATGGGGATAATAATAATGAGGAGAAGGAGAAAACTAGAGGAGGCGGTGGAATAGAATACACATAAAAATGAAATGGTTTTTGTTTTTTCTTTTATTTTTATAGAGACTTTAATAAGCTGATAATAACAAAACATAAGAATAAAAAAATATAAAAAGGAAAGGAGTTTGGTTTTGGCTTGAACTGACTGAGCTTGAGCTGAACCAAAGCTAGTTAGTTTCCCCGTGGGAAACCGACTTTCTGGAATATTATGTAATATTTTAGAAAAGTTCTCCTTGTATACGGTATCCATAAGGGAAATCTTCTGAAAGAAGTGTTCTTGGAAGTGGAAACTTGGAACAGATCACTCCATAATTTTCTTTTTTTCTTGTTCCTTTTCCCTTTTGACAGGCTGCCAACTAGAAGTTCAAAATCTGGGCGCAACCGGATCTCAATCTCAGTACGTTGTAGGCCAGCGGGGGGAGAATGAAGAAGATAACGCCATCACAAAACAAATTCTCCAACAGGAAATAATGAACATGAAGAATAATTCTGGTGGTGGTGGAGGTGGGAGGAGCTCCAAGAGTTCTAGTGCTAGTCGTGAGAGCAGCGTGGGGAAAGAACTTTACAACAATCCATCATCAACAAATAATAGTAGGGGGAGCTCCGGAAGGGAAGAAAACAGGAAAAGTGGTCATGGTTCCGTGAGCCACAGTAATTCTTCCTCGTCCGTCAATTCAGCGAGAGCTCTGAGTCCAGAGAAAGCGAATAATAATAGCAACAATGCCTCCCCCACTTCCATTCAGAATTTCCTGAATAAACTGACGAAGGACTCAAATAGAAGTAGCAGAACACCGTCCCCCGCCACAACACCGGTTATCAAGAGTGACTCTAAGTCGAGCCTGTTGGATAAGCTGAGCGAGATCAGGAATTCACTTAGCAATAATAACAAGAGCAATTCATCAATAAATAGTGGAGGCAGTGACGGTGGTGGTGGTGGTAACAAGAACAAGCAAGCGCCTATCATGACAAGAAGGCAGTACAACGATCCACTTGGTTCCGATGACGAAGATGATTCTGTCCAGTCTCCAAGCAATACCATCAAACAAAACAGTGCTCCTGTGACGCCAGCGCACAGGGTAAGCTGAAAAATAAAAATTTTTTTGAAAATGCTACACAATTTATGTTTTGAGTTAAATAACTGATGAATGTTTTTTACTTTATTCATTTGCAGAATTTTGTGGGTATTGCTGATCCAGACGCTCCCGGTCTTTTAGATCTGTCTCCGACAAGACGTGATAGTGATACGAATAAGCAGGTACATGGATGGCTATTTTTAAAGAATTTATGAATTAAACATTTAAAAGCAGTAAATTGTTAAAGGAATGAAATGAGATTTGTTGATTTATTTATTTAAAATGCTTAATTATTCAGCGACTTCTTGCACGACACGAAGAGTTACGAGAAAGAGCGAGGCTTATGTTGGAGCACGCCAGACGGGATGGATCTTTGAAAGGCTCGCCTTCAAAACCAACGACCCCTGTGGGAGTTGTTGTTGTAAGTTTGCTGGTGCTGGTGTGTTCTGTTGTACTGTACTACACGCACTTTAAATTTTTTATTACTTTGCTGCAGTAAAGTTTAAATATTTGATTTGATTATATTTCGTTTTCTTTTTTATTCTGTTCAAAAGGATGAGACCGAAAGGCACCATCAACTTCGCGAAAGGGCACGAAGAATGATAGCGGAAGCGAGACAAGGTATAATCAGTCCACCTTTGGATAATACTTCCAGATCGAGTAGTCATTCTGGAACACCGCCATCGGAGCCTACGTCCCAACGTAGTCTTAACAGTCCTTCCAGATCTGTTCATCAATCCAAGGGCGTTGATGCCAAGGAACTTTGTGATAATTTATCGAATAAGGTTAAAAGACAATTACAAACAACTCCTCCAAAGCTGAAGTAAACAAAATTCTACATTGACACGAAAAATTGATTTTTAAATTGATTTTTACTTTTTAACAGGAATTAAACGGTAATCTTTCTCGATCAAATAATGACGAGTCCAGTCACGAATTTCTCAGCAACCGAAACACTGCACATTCTGGTCCAATAACTAGTTCGAAACCGAAGCTAAAGTCATTTCATACCATTTTGGAGAAAATGTCACCCGAGAGAGAAAACAGTCCGCAGCATGTAAGTTATCGAAATGCTTCCAGTACAAACTTCTGTTCCAAATCATAACATTTTTATAACTGAAACTGAAAGTGTAACGTTAATTTGAAATTCTTCTATGTTTACAGCCTGCTAGAACGACAAGTGTTGAAAGTCGTACATACTACCAACACGAAATGGATCGTCTGGAGGATGAACAAGAAGCAATTGATCAACAAGCCAGGAGACTGGAGAGAGACTTGAGAGGTGTAATGGAGAAAGGTATAAAATTGAAGGCATTAATAATGCCTTTTTGATTTATTGTATTAAAAATATATATTATTACTTAGATCTTTTGACAAAAATTGCATTTTTTTGTTTTAGGTGATCAACCGCAAGAAGAAGATCATCTAATGTGCGAATGGTTTACGCTAGTAAATAAAAAAAATGCACTTATTAGGAGGCAGATGCAGTTAAATATTTTGTAAGTGAACTTAAATTAAAGTTACATAAATTTAATGTTTTCATCGACCAACTATGCCGAGGTAGCTAGCTGCCTTCCTTCATTTTTTGAAAGTACTGTACTGTACATAAAATAGAAGGCTACCTTTGTTCATAAACTAGTATAGTAGCATCCTGAAAGGGAACAAAATTTGTTTTCCTGCCGTTAGGTGGTATCGTAGATAGAAAGAGATTCAAGTCGCAGAGCTAGAGCTAGCTTCGAAATATTCTCATTCTGTGCTGTTTCCCTTCCTTTCCCCTATTTGTGCATTGTTCACTAAATCGTATTTTACTTTTTGATTTCAGGGAGAAAGAAGATGACTTAGAGAGAAAATATGAGCAGCTGAATGACGAACTTCGTAAAATATTGGCGATAGATGGTAAGTTACAATTTTGAATTACCTAAACCTGTTTTTATTTCTGATTCCGAGGAACAATTTTCTCTTCGGCTTTAATTAAGTTTTAAGTAATTATTATAACGGACTACTGCCACTTGTATGATTCATTTCCTTAAGAATTACCTACGTAATCATCACCGTTACAAACAATTTTTGCAATCTACTTATGCTAATTTGAAACAATTTAAGTTTATTAAATGTTAAAAATGAAGATACAGTTATGCTTGAGCAGCTCACGTCAGGTTAATATTCTTTAGTGACCTGTAAAAAACCCAGAAAGGATTTTAGGAAGTAAGGTCAAGTCGTTTTGTCTCTGATGCTCGTCGCTCGTTCCACATTAAATGTTTTAATACCAATTCAATTACCTAAGCCCAGCTCACATTTTATTCATTCAATTCGAAACCTTTATTTTGTGTTACTTTATGTTTGTCAAGTTCACCAGACTCATTTAATGGGATTTCTTCTCCCATCTCTTTCTCTAGAATTTTAATCTATAATTCTCTTTTTCTTCTTCTTCTTCATCTTCTTTAGAAGAATCGGAAGGAATTGTTTGTTAAGTTAAAACTTACGCAAAACAGAGCATTATAGAAAGAAAAGCAGCACTTCTTCAGAATAATGCATATTATTCATCATCATTACTATCAGATGGCAATGACAGTACAGTGAATGAATATTATTATTAAATTTAATCTTAATGTAAGGTCACAGTCACAGGTCGCGTAGAATTGCATTATTATTTTTTTGTTTAATTTTTTTGTGCCGGTGCGATGGATGAATCAGTGAGGCTGATGCCATCAACATAATAATATTTGATGCTGCCTGCCGGTTCAAAATAATTACATTGGATTTGGCCATCAAATTACAGAAAAAAAGAGAGAAATAAATCTGGTAATGGGTGAATGCAGAGGAAGAATGTCTTAATCCTATACAGAAAATTGGATTCCAGCGACAGAGAGCTGAGAG